>VZRE01002682.1:17197-28201 GCA_013396775.1 Cephalopterus ornatus | reverse complement strand
AGAGAAGTGATTGAGAGCAGCCCTGTGGAAAAAGACTTAGGGGTGATGGTTGATGAAAAATGCAACATGAGCCAGACGTGAGCTGGCAGTGTGCCCCTGCAGACCAGAAAGCCAATGAAATGCTGGGCTGCATCAGAAGGAGGTGATTCTCCCCATCTGCTCTGCTCTTGTGAGACCCCACCTGGAATGCTGCATACAGTTCTGGTGTTCCCAACACAAGAAAGTCATGGGGCAAGTCCAGAGAAGGGCCACAAAGTTGATAAGGGGACTGGAGCACCTCCCCTATGAAGACAGGCTGAGAAAGTTGGGGTTGTTCAGTCTGGAGAAGAGAAGGTTGTGTGAAGACCTCATAATAACCTTCCAGAATCTGAAGGGGCCTGTTGGGAAGCTGGAATGGGAGTCTTCGTCAGGAACTGTAGTGATAAGACAAGGAGTAATAGGTACAAATTGAAAGAGGAGAAATTTAGGTTAGATTTTAGGAAGAACTCTTTTACTATGATGGTGGTTAGTCTCTGGAACAGGTTGCCCAGGGAGGTTGTGGATGCTTCAACCCTAGAAGAGCAACTTGGTCTCATGGGAGGTGTCCCTGCTCATGGCAAGGGGAATTTGGGACTAGATGATCTTTAAGTTCCATTCTATGATTCCATGTTCTGTGTAATCCTTCTCTGAGAATATGGGTTCCTTTCTGCTGTATACATTCATGATTCATCAAGGGGAATGAGTGCAAGGTATATTTTCTTGATTCTTGTTTTGGAATAAAAATTTTTTTACTTTCACAGAGACAACCGGAAATTAGGTAGTGCAGATTTAAGTAGTGCACAGAGGTCTAAACAGTTTCACCACTAACAAAAACAACACTGATATCTACTGTATTAGTACATTAGTGTCCATACTATTTATATTCTGAATCACTGGTTGCATAAGGCTATAGATGGGATGTATCTTTGGGATGACAGGGTAGAGTCAGCAAGGTAGTGAGAGGTGTTGCAGTAAGCAAGGTAATTGGAGGTACTGCAGTACAGGTTTCAAATTCTCTTTTTGTTCTTGGATTGCTGGAACTCTTCTTACTACCATTTTACATGCCACATGGAGGAGGGGGGAAACAGACCAAATCCACCAAAATCTGCTAGAATGGATGATATGGTAAATTTTCCTATATACCAGAGATGATGGAAGAATTTTTCCTGAGGTCAGTACCAGCCTCTCATGGCATAGTGCAAGGGGAAGCTACTCTTTCAGCTATCATAGGAAACCTTAATAGATAGATGTCCTTCCAAAGCTCACTGAACTCGAGGCAAATGTTGCCTTTGCCTGTGTTGGAAAGGAGTAAGAATTAAACAGCAGGAAGTGACATGACAGAAGGTCATAAAGACAAATCAAGATAAAACTGAATTAAAGGAAAGCAAAAGATAATTAAATTAATAAGGAGAATAGCTCAGTGAACAGGAAGATAATGAAAAAAATGAGAACTGAAGTATGTGAGACACATAACAAGTAGAAGGTTCAACACAAAAACTAGATACAAGCAATAGAGGCAAAATTGTCTTTTAAACAGAAATATGAAAAGTGCAACAAAAGTAGAAGGATGAAGGATCTAATTGACTAAATGCTTCTTAAAAAAATCTTCCATGTCTTCATTAGTGTTCCTGTTTTTTCCCCTCTCATTTTTCCTTTTATTTCACCAATCTGGTCCTTAATTTTTTTCCTGCAGCGGTCAGTAGTCAATGCACAAGGTTGTCTTAAAAGAACCACTTTTGGTTTGTTTCAAAGCCTTTTAAGCTTACTTCTGTTTGTTGCAACTCACAGCTAGCAAAATCCACAGATACCATATTTGTTACTGTAGTGGCCACAGTTCTTTCCTTATTTTGCCATCAGAAACAAGAACACAGCAATTACTCTCATTTACTCTAAAATAAAGCAATCCATTACTCTACCTGTTAGTGAGGAACTGCAGCCACATGGCAGGTGATGCTGCAGGATTTTTACGATTTTTAGCTTTTGTAGATTTTAAAGTAGCTGTGTAGTAAATATAGATTTTTAGTATAGTTGTATAGCCCCTCACACTTTAGAATAGTAGTCAACATTTACCAAACCCTATTCCCCACTTCATATCGAATTTTATAAATTCTTTAGGCTTGTTTAGGCTCCTTTCAAGGCAGGACTATAGTAAATACATCTTGTTTAAGAGCACATGCACCCCAGGCATGAACAACATGATACCATCATAGCCAAATCTCGAACCCTGGAGAAGCTCCAGAGAGAGTATGTGCTGTGAAGAAGAAGATGAGGAAGAAAGGGGTCTTGGGACCTCTGGCTCAATTCTGCGGAGGCGTGCAGGGAGCCTGATTTGGGGAGGATCTGCGGGTGGGTAGTTCTCAGAACGAACCACAAATTGTGGAACCCTTGGACACAGGTGCACGCTTTTATACTCCGTGGGCCAGAAGACCTTCATTTAAGATCTGCACTCTATCTTATCTATACTAAATTTCCTGCCTACTAAATTTCCTCTCATTTTCCAGGCAACATAGGAATAGCCATTGGAGAGAAACTACACTATCAGAGGGGTTTCTATCACACAGTCAGAGAAAGTCTTCTGAATAAATGAGTTAAAGATCATCCAATAGTTTGGGATAGAAGGGACTTTAAAGATTATCAAGTTCCAATCTCCCAGCCATGGGCAGGGACAACTTTCTACACCACATTGCTCGAAGCCCCATTCGGCCTGGACTTGAGCAATTCCAGGGACAGGGGATCCATGATGTAAGAAAGGAGTTGCAGAAGTGATCTGTACTGAGAGGTAGGCAAGTAGGATAGGAGATAATGTCACTGACTAAACATTGTTATAAAACAGAAAACCTTCCCCTAGTAGGTCTTCTTCTGCATTTTCAGAGGAAACACAAATGTTTTTGAGAGTTAAAAACATGGCAATTATCAACTTTACTTTGATTACCACATTTCCTTTGAGTTCCACTTTTGGCCAAGGATCTCACTATGATAAATGAATTAAATGGATCTCACTGGGTTAAATTAATTAAATGTTAAATACTCCTTTGTGGGTGTGTCATATTGCTGGTAAATCTAAATAGCAGCTAAACTAAACAATTCAGATAGCTGACCTTGGGCCTTTTTCAGCCCTGCAACCCTTTGCAGTGGGACTGAAAGGTTTTTTAGCTAGCTCCCAAAATCTCTAGGTATTTTGATTTTTCATTTTTCTTCATAGCAGCCTATGTTGTTTTGGTGTAAGCAAGTGTTGTCCCTGCAAGATAATCAGTTTTTGGACAAGTGGAAGAAGAGAGTCAAACACAGGTAGTAGTGAGGCGGGAGCTGGTCTTTTCTGCTAAGTCTCAAGTGAAAGGGTGAGAGGAAATGGCTTTAAGTTGTGCCAGGAGAGGTTCAGATTAGATGTTAGAAATATTACTTTTTTTTTTCACTGAAAGAATGTTTAGGCATTGGAATAAGTTTCCCAGGGACTTGGTAGGGTCACCATCTCTGGAAGTGTTCAAGAGGAGTCTGGGTTTGGCATGTGGGGATATGATCCGAGGGTGACCGTGGTGATGCAGGGTTGACAGTTGGACAAGATGGTCTTGAAGTTCTCTTCCAACCTTGATGATTCCAAACATAGATTTTTCTGATCTATGAAAAAAGTTCCTGGGAAACAGATGAGAGATTGTTTAATTCAAGATATGACTCATCTTAAAGTTGGATTACTTGGGTTGTTTCTTCTTTTTTTTTTTTTCCCCCCAGAATTTTTTGTCTCAGTCTCTGTGCATATTTTTAAGAATACAGTTACATCATGGACCCCAGAATAGATATGTCCTAAGCCAGTTTAAATTGTGGTATCTTGCTTCTCTAACTCTTAGCTAAAAACTCACATTTTCTAGAGTTTGAATACTAAGATACAGACAGGTTACACACTTACTGATATTCAGCTGGCCTTTCCCCATCTTCTTCAGAGAGATATTTATTGTGGTATAAAACACCTTTTTATTTTATTCACCCCTTCTTGGTGAATAGCTAATTTCTTTATTGTGAAAGGTTGGTTATTAATACATCTACAGCATTATGCTATTATGTAACTGTCTTTCTTTCTTGATTTAGAAGTAAGAGGGTGACCTCCCAATATAGATAATTTAATCTGCAAAAATAACCTTGCAAATTGACTTGCCAGAAACTAATACTAGATGAAATCTTCGTTCTATTGAACCTGACTGTCATCAGTGATTCTTCGTAAAAGGCTTAATCTACAATTGTAAAAAATCTCTACTAATGTTGTCAGGTTTCATAAAACATCTACTCTATTAAAGAATTAGTGATGCTGATTCTGGTAGATTTGCAATATTTGGGTAGAAAGCTTGGATCTGATTCAAATTCTGATCATCTTTTGTATTAAAGTTTGGTAGAGCAGAAAAATTGCTGCAGTAGCTGCTGTGGGTACAAGTCAAGATTATACGGTTTTAAGAAAATGTTAATTCTTCTAGGAATGTGAAACATTTTTATTTTCTATGAAACACAAGAGTTAGACCACTGGAATCTTTTTCAGCAATCACCATTAATGTAACTACAATTTTTTTTTATAACTACAATTATTTTTTTACCTAAATAACTGTACTCTTTATTTTAGACTGTCTATATCACCATATAGCAAGGGTTAATCTTTGCAGCAAAACAAGTATGTGATGGTACTGCACACTGTAGGTAGTTCTAAAAATTTCAGTATTAAAGCAGCAAATCAATTTGAAATAGATTTAAGAGCCAAATGTATTTAACTTCGTTAAATATTTCAGGAAAGTTACAACAGCTATATTGAAAAGTTGAAAATTCTTTGTGTGTATCTGGAACAACTTCTAAAATAATCATATAAAGATGACTGTGAACAAATAGGAAGATGATTCTCTAACGCCTAGGCTGTGCAGTGTTTGAAGAGGTCTCCCACCAGAGTAAAATGCTACACCTGATCATTTAAAATTAAAATGCATAGATTAAAGCTCTAGAGAAAAATCAAGCTTTGACTGGGTGCAAAATAGAAGGGATTAGCTACTTTCTATTGTGACTTTGCTGTTGTTCTTTTCATTTAAGATAATGTTATGAATTGCATGAGGACAAAGAATAGTTTTTAACAATTCAAATATAATAGAGTCTATTACAAGTGAACAGACCATTCTGTGAACTAACCAATGATAATACGTTGTAATGTGTATGCTCGGTGCATATGCATGTTTTTTAACTAGGTCAGAAAACAAGAAAAGTCTCTTTAAATACCACTTCACAAATCGGTGAACAGGAATTAAGTTTAAAATCCAAAACTAGATGTTAGAACTCTTCTTTCTAATGGTCCATTGTATAGTGTTATTAAATACTGAACTTCACCTGAGGCCACAGTAAGATATATATGCATATGTGAATGTATGTGTATACATTTATATATATCTTTCCGGAATTTGTCTGATTTACATTGTGAATCTATTCAAGCAATGCTAAGCTCTTTCTAGAATACTGTTTTCAGTAAATGTTTGAAGAGCATTATTGGACTTTGGACTGTCATGTTAAGATACACATATATTTGAAGAATGCAAAGGCTTATATTCACCTGAAGTATATGTTTATATATTATGTATGCTGTTTTATACCATAACTCCATTTGCAATGCTGTCAATATATGATTATACAGAAATATGTAAGACATAAAATATATGTAGTTGGCTACTTCTTCAAATAGCTCTGTAAATACCAACTGATTGCATACATGCATTTATTCATATCTTTGTACAAAATACAACCGGGTGCCGTCTGTGTAACAGCTGCTTACAATTACAATAACCTTTTAAACATTTAAATCTTTAAAACCTATTCAGTAAAGCTGATTTTTAACATTGTGCATATAGTAATGGATCAAACTATCATACTATAATTTTTTTCAAATGTAATAAGTGAATTCAAAAGTGATGCCTATTTTTAAATCAACTGCCAGCACTGTGTAGAATAAAGAAACTATTTTAAGAGAGAAGGGGACATAGGAGCAGGATCTTGATGCAGTGCTGATATTACATAGAATATGAGCAACACATAGATAGCAATTGGAAATAGGCAATAATAATTACCTATTTGAATCACAATGCTTGTTTTGCATCATGTTAAATAAATAAACATGTCAATGGGCCAAATAACTTGTGTCCATATAATAAAAGGTCAACTGTCACAGTGTGTGCTAAGACTTTCCCTTGTTTCTTACATGCTTGACTTGAGTTTGGGCTACACTGATGTAAAACATCACTACCGTATTTGATTACCTTTTAGAAAACTCATGTGTTCCTAGTCAAAAAGCTGTCATAGGAACTTTACTCTCCCTTTGCAGTATCTTTTCACGAAGCAATTTGCATCCTTATAGCATGTCTGTCTGCATCAGTAGAGTCAGTACACTTTTCAGGTATTTTGAACATTTCTACCCTACAGTTAAAAATTATCGGTTAAGAGAAAAAGCTTTCTCAGGGAGCAATGTGACTCTGAGTATGCAATGAACTACAAAAGAATCCTGGAACTCCATCATTTTGCTATTGCTGCTTGTGACTCATTCCAGTAGGCTTTGTTTCTCTAGCAGGCTGCAGCTAGGTCATCCAGAGAAAGTCACACATTTGCTGTGTTTCAGCTACTTGCACTCTGAGTCACCCAAATCCTCCAGAAAGGGGAGGTGAGAGAGGACTTGCTCACATTTGGAAAATGCCAAATAGGGCAAGAAGACAGAAAGACAGAAATGGTGGAACCTCAGGCACCCAGAGAAAGATGGAGTTTGCTAAGATGAACCAGGGGCCAGGCTCAGTAGTCAGGAGTTGAAAAGTGATTATGTAGACTTCATTTCAAGGAAGACACAGCTGGAAATTCTTGGATCAAAGCAAACCATAAGGCTTAAAATTTTACTTCAAAAATCTTGTTATGGGCAAAAGGAGAAATAGGAGATATATGGAGATAGGAACTTATTGTCTGCAGAATCAATGTTTGAACAGTCTAAAAATCCAAATTATCATACTGGAACAGAAAAAACTTTTCTAATAATACAATTAAAATCATATGTAAACAATCTACTACTGTTCCTGGTTTATATTCACTTTTCTTCTGGATCTTAAGTTTGAAAGTTTCAATCTTTCTCAAAAACCACTGGGTGTAAGCAAATGATACGTGATACATCTTTAATATACTAAGACCTTCCTAGGGTGAAATATGATGTTCATTGTGGGAGACCCCTCCACTGAGCCTTGTAGATCAGACTCAGGCAATTTTTATATTTTTCCTTACCCTGGGCTCCTGCTGTCTGGCTGCTCCCAGCTGAGTGTGAGCATGACTCTGCAGCCTCTGCAGTCTCAGCCACAGGAGTCCTTCTTATCTGGGCAATGACACCCTGGGTTTGCTAGACCCTTCCCACAGAGGTACTGGCAGAGCTCAGGATCAGGCCAGGGAGGCAACAGGCACTTGGCTCCAAGGCAGGAGCTGAAACCAGCCCAGCCCAGCTCTGGCCAAGGTGAGCCCAGGCCAGGCCTGAGACCAGCACTCGCAGCTTAGGACTGCGAGTATGTGAGTATGTGATTTCTTACTAGGGCTGACAAATCTTATTAGTCAGGCTATGTAAAGTGCATTTCTCAATTTTCAATTTCAGATTCTAGAAGTACAAAGGGATGTTTGTTCACAGTCTCCCTCTAGAATCAAATGTGCATATGAACATATATTTTATCATGTAAACAGTGAATTAGAATTAGGGAAAAAAACAATGAAATGGAAGCCCATCACAGATACAGTGCTAGTAATATGCAAACTTCAAGTGGAATAAATAAATCCTGACTTCTCATATACATATGCACACATACAATAAAGAGAGAGAGGGGTGTAGGACCTCCCAAAACCATGAGCTACATGAAGTGGTGAAGACAGAGCATGCACACATACTTATCTAATAATTTGTTACCCTGATGTGAAAATAATAGGACTATGACATGCTTGATGACTGGGTATATAATCACCTAAGGAAAAGCATGCAGAAAGAAAATAACTTGCACCCGCAAGAGAAAAGAAGAAAACTTTTCTCAACTTCCAAGCCCAGTGTAAGTTCCAGAAGAGCTATGACTTTCAAAGATATAGACCAGTTTACAGATAGATTTTAGGAGAGATAAAAAGTTCTTTCCATAACATTTCCATACTGTCTACTTCCTGGCATTGCATCAGGAGCTGTTGAACTTAAATTATAAGGATCAAATTACAGCACATCCCACAGTTGCAATTATGAAATTGCTGGAAATAGGGTCTGTGTCAGTGCTCTCTGGTCATTAATTCCCTGTGTCGTTCAGCATCCTTCAGTAGTTATACTGCACCATCATGAACATTTTTCTGCACAGCTCCTGCAGTGTGTGCATTGACTTCAAACTTTCAATATGTAGAATGACATCCTGGGCAGAATTTGGCCCTCCTGGTGACTCCACTCAGGTGCAGACATGGTCAAGTGGGACAAACTTTTGTATATAATCAAGATAGGAGATGTTTTGTACCTAGTTTAAAGCAATATGCAGCAAAGGATGTGCTGGAATGGTTACCCAGGACAACATAGACCAGGTAAATTTTGATATTTGACCAGAGCAGCAGTGGGGGAGGTCTCACCAGATCCAGGTGTAAATGTTTCTGCAAGGACCCTGGCAACAGAAATTGCTGTCACCAATCAACCTATCATCAACCATCCTGGCTGAGAGACTTGACACCTCACACAAAGCATTATGCCAAGATTTCAAATTTAATTTTTTCTTTTTAAGGAACACTCACGACTTTATAAATGCCTTTGCAGTAGCATGCCAAATATATATTCAAATGAAAGATAGGATCATGCTGTTTGCAAATAAACACATACACACCAATAATTTGAATGAGGATGTGACGGATTGCCCTTGTCTAGCTGCCAGGTACCCACCAAGTTGCTCTCTCACTGCCCTTTCCTCTGCAGGGGAAGGAGAGAAAATAAGATGAAAAACTCATGGGTCAAGATAAAGAATCGAAATATTATATTCCATTATTCCATGTAGTCCATATTTCAGCCACAACTTGGCAGCCTATTTTGTGCTTCTTGACTTGCCAACAAATGCATACTTAGCATTCCTATGTAAATAATAAGTTCAGATGTTTCAGAAGACTTCTGTAGATGTGTAGAGTCATTGAAGCATTTCTTTGAAGCCTTAAGAAAATACTTGTGTTTGGTTTTGGGTTTTTTTTCTATAAATGACAGCAACATATCAGGAAATATATTTGTTAAAGTAAGAGGCTTACAGTGGAAAGTTTGAGGCAAGGAAAGTTTGACCTCTGACACAACCAGTTTCGAGCTGGTTTTAAAGTTGAACATATTTTGTTAAATTGGATACTTTTCCTTCTGGAAAATTGGATGGAAAAAAATGGTGACCTCTACTCCTAAAACTTGGAATCTCCCTTGTACCCCATTACAGAATTACAGAGATCAGAGACAAAGAAGACCAGGGATGTTCTTCAGAGATCAGGCATTGCCCATACAGAGGTCTTGCCCTAGACTGTCCTCCCTGCACCAAGCTGGTCATAAGCACATATGCACAGACTTAATTAAGGTGCAAATTTTTATGTTCATTTACACAGACACTTGGCAAGAAATGTAGATGCAAAATCACACCTCACTTACCAGAGAATTATTCATTCTGCAAGGGAAATACATAATACTATACTAATTCTTTATACTACAGAAGTCTAAGTTCCAAAACGTACCTAATCCTCATTTTCTTGAGAGCTTGGTAGCATAATATAGCAACACATCAACATAAACATAGTCCTACCATTAAACTCATAAGAAATGTGCACAAAAGGAAAAATAAAATTATAATTAGGAAAGAAAATAAGGGAGGAAGGAGTTCGAGTAAGATCATCAAAACATCTTTAAGAGGCAGAAAGAAACCTAAAGGTTTCTCAGAAGCTAGCAAACAAACTCCACCTACTGATCCTTTGAACTATCAACTAATGAACAAAGGAATCAAAGCAAGGCAAAAATTAAATGTAGCTTTCTACACTCATATTTGCTAGGAAGGGCAATGAGGAAATTTCTTGGCTCAAAGATAATTTTTGTAAGAAATTAATGAGTGGACTTAAAAAAGGTTGATGCCTCAAAGCAGGATGTTATTGAGCAACTCAAAAAAATTCCAGGGCAGTAAATCACTGGGACCAGATGGTGCTGATGAAAGAATTCTGAAGGAACTGAACTGTGAAATAGCAGAGGTAGCAATGAAGATATGCAATATATCCTTAATAAACCACACACTGTTCCCAAAGATTGGGAACTTGTTATCTTAGGTTAAAAATAAAATAAAAAAGCCATATATGATCCTTGGCATTACAGATCAGTGGGTCTTATATTTGTTCCAGGGAAACTGGTGCTGAATTTAATTAAAGACAGCATTCATGCAATTATAGCCCAATAGGGTATGGCTTCTGTAAGGGCAAACCTTTCAAACCCCCTAGAAGTTTTAAATGACAGTGGAAAAAAGATTGGTGCTTCTTAACTGTCCATAATAATAATGTTTTATAGGTTTAGCATATTACCAAACACATGAGGATCACAGTATATAATCTAATAGATACAAGTGCAGGAAAGGTACTTCATTTTACCTTCTCTGGTAGTTTGACCCTGGCCAGATTTCAAATACCCACCAAAATCACTCTCTCACTTTCCTCTGCAGCCGGGCAACGAGAGGAAAAAAAAAAACACCTAAGGATTCTTGCGTAGAGATAAGAGCTGGGAGAAGTCACTTACTAATTGGCAAGACAGAGTTAAAGTAGGGTAAAACTTAAATTTATTACTAACAGGATAAAAGCCAAAGAGTGAGAAATAAAACAGTCTTAGAGCACCTTCACCCCCTGCCTCCTTCCTTCCATGTTCTCCCTCCTCCCCCCAGCAATGCAGGGAGACAGGGAAGGGGGGTTGTAGTCAGTTCTTGTTTCCCATGGGGTGCAGTCGAGTCT
>VZRE01002682.1:0-12447 GCA_013396775.1 Cephalopterus ornatus | reverse complement strand
AAAAGAAAGATTCAAATAAAACTGGCAGGCTTCAGAACAGTCAGTTCTTACCCTGAAGAAAACTTGCATCTCTCTTTGTAGTCTGTTAAAAGTTCATCCTATACACATCACAAAAATGTGATATGTATATTATTAGCATAAAACAGTTTAGAAAAGGTTAATATTTTTGCCCAATGACAAAAGCCAGTATGCAGCAATGACTGTTGTGTTTGCCCTAATAAAAACAGCATATAATAAAATATATAATTATTAAGCATATAATAAAAATTATAAAGAAGTAGAATATGCTGCCAAATAATAGAACCACTAATTGATTCTTCTAGGCAAAGTGAGCTAGTTTTAAATATAAAAATTAGACAAATATTGTCTTTTCCATCTCTTCCCTGAAGTTATGCTTTGCTCACCTCCAATATTCATTATTCTGTCACTCATTCTTAATTAAGCAATCACCTATGTCTGTCTGTTTCAAGATCTGTGATGACCACTAATGTCATCACAGATTTGTCATACAACTGTATGTATACAAAATAAGGGGGAAAAAAATTAGTTTTGTACATTTTAATTGGTCCAGAAAATTATATATATCTGAAGGAGAGGGCTATAATTTTTACCATGACCATGTGTCCTTGGCACTGGACAATTGGATTTTATTGTGATTGCCTCCCCATTTATTACCAGCAAATCTGTTCTCTGTCATCCTTTTACCCGTGTATTTTTTCTTCATGAATCACTACATGCCCATAACAAGATGCACTCTATTTTTCTCATTGCTTTCATTTCTGAAGTCAAATTTTCACTAATCTTGCAAACTATTCTGTGCTCTCTTAAAGTACAGTCCATTTCTCACCATAATTCAGCTTTGACCTAGTTATCAGTTACATCACAAATAATTTGTCTCTGTTGGTCCATCTGTTATCTGCACAGCCTACATGATTTACCTTTATTATGTAGGGATAACAGAATGGCTAATAGTCTCAACTGGAAGCCTATTTCTTGTACAGAAGATTCCTTTCCCCTGTGATATTATTGAATGCATCACAGCAGTCTTGAAATTTCTAAGTGACTCTGCCTAGTATTTTACATTCCCTTTCTTTCTCCCAAAAGAGCGTTGCTCTCAGCTTGCAACATAACATTTTGATTGTTTCCAACTCTCATTTCTCTACACTACTACCCACTTTACCTTAATGCAATTTTACCAGAAGAACCTCTGACGCATGTGTTAAGGGGCCACAGAGGCACTGAGCAGAGAGAATAATGTTTATTTCTTATCCCTCAGTCTCATAGCATGGGGCAGTTTGAAAAATGTAAATATACCACAACAGAGATTAGCATAACCTGACACACTGGCTACTGCACACATGGTACAAAAGAAAAGAAACAAGCTAACAAGGAAAGAGAAAACTTGTTGTTCAAGGTCAGATGGTTATTTTATTATAAATCAGGATGTCCCAGGAAATAAACAGAACTTCTTGAACAGAGGAGGACTTGGAGCTCAAATAACTTCATATTCCGTTTTCATGACCAATGGAGCACCAGGATTTCTTTTAAAAAATGAAATTAAACAAATTAAAGAATGAGGAATAATCATACAGATTCATAGAACTGTCACTTTTATTAACTGATTAAAACTCAACAGCCACTTTCCAATCAAGCACCTATAAGAAATGAAAAGTGTACATATACAGGCTTGAGAGGTGGATCTGAGCAAACTTCATCAACTTCAACAATGCCAAGTGCAGGGTCCTGCAAGTGTCTTGGGGCAATTGCAGTCACAAATACAGGCTTGGCAGAGACTGGGTTGAGAGCAGCCCTGAGAAGAAGGACTTGGGTTATTTTGGTTGATAAGAAGCTTTACATGACCCAGCAATGTGTGATTGCAGCCCAGAAAACCAACAGTATCATGGACTAAATAAAAAGAAGTGTGACCAGAAGGCTGAGGGAGGCAATTCTCCCCTCTCTACTCCACTCTAGTCAGACCACTCCTGGAGTACTGTATCTAGCTCTGGAGCCACTAACATAAGAAGCACTTTGACATGTTGGAGTGAGTCCAGAGGAGGCCATGAAGATCACCACAGGGCTGGAGCACCTCCCCTGTGAAAACAGGCTGAGAGATTTGGGACTGTTTAGCCTGAAGAGGAGAAATCTCCAGAGAGACCTCAGAGAGGCCTTCCAGTACCGGAAGGGGACCTACAAGAAAGCTGGAGAGGAACTTTTTACTAGGGCAGGGAGTGACAGGACAAGGGGTAATGGCTTCAAACTGAAAGAGAATAGGTTTAGATTAGATATTAAGAAGAAATTCTTCACAGTGAGGGTGGTGAGGCACTGGAACAGGTTCCCAAGAGAAGTTGTGGATGCCTCATCCCTGCAAATGTTCAAGGCCAGATTGGATAGAGCTTTAAGCAACCTGGTCCAGCAAAAGTTGTCCCTGGCATGGCAAGGGGCTTGGAACTAGATGGTCTTTAAGGTCCCGTCCAGGCCAAACCATTCAATGATTCTATGATTCTACATCACAGAATGAATGGTGAGCAAATGTATGCCATGACCTATGCATAGATTCACATCACAGGCTTAAAAGAGACAAGTCTGAAATGCACTACAAGACAGATAATTGCAGTAGCCTATCGTTTGTATGAAAAACTTGTGACTGTATCAGAGATACTTGTCATTTTTCCAAACTACCATGTGTAGGAATTGTTTATTACACAATTGTACTTTATAAATTTGCAACTTTTTTGCAGGAGGTTTGCAGGATAACTACAGAAAATCATTATTATTCCATACATATCAAGTGACTTTAAAAGCACTCTTTTTCATTTCCCATATTCATGCACTTAGTGTGGCTAATAACCCATAAAACACCTTTACAGTCAATTTAACCTGCTTTAAAATTATATTTGTCAATCATACAACAAACTCCACCTGCTACAGTTGGTTCAACAGTTTACCACTATACTAATACATTACAGTACCTAAACAGGGCATAGAAAAAATCTGGAGAGGGACTTTTTAGAAGGGCATGTAGTGACAGGAGAAGGTGGAATGGCTTCAAACGAAGACAAGGTTTGTTTAGATTAGATATTAGGAAGGAATTGTTTATTGTGAGGGTTGTGAGGCACTGGAATAGGTTGCCCAGAGACGCTGTGGATGCCGCATCCCTGGAAGTGTTCAAGGCTGGGTTGGATGAGGCATTGAGCAGCCTGGTCTAGTGGAAGGTGCCCCTGCCTGATGCAACCTGCAGGAGTGAAAGGGTAGGTCCGCTCCAGGTAGAGTAGCGAGGGATCGCCATGGCTAGCTGGCAGGTCGCGGCATTCGCTAAGCTCCGGGCGCTATGACGTAGTGGCGCAGGAAAAACACGCACGCACGTAGCACTGGAGGTTGTGTGGAGTGAACTTTATTAACATGGAGACAGCAGTTTTTATAGGGTCTGCCGTGGAAGGGTCTGGAAGATAAGCGGAGCTTACCGAACAAGGTAAGACTGGGAGGTGCAAGTTTACAAACTTGGGAAGGATAGGTGGAGAAAAGGGAGGCTTTTTCCAAATTTGAAACGGGGATGGTAACACGGACATATATGGTAACTGAGAGAGATTGTGACCATGTAAGGAATAACAATATTAACAGAGCTTAAACCGATTATACGAACGAATAACAAAATATTTAACAATTATAATTACATAACTTCTGTCTTAAACTTGTTGTTGAGATCTTCTGTAAAATGAGTCCCCACACCTGCCCATGACAGCGGGGTTGAAACTAGATCATCTTTAAGGTCCCTTCCAACCCAAACCCAATCATTGTATGATTCTGTGAGAGTAAAATCAGTGGTAAAATATTTGACATATCACAGAAGTGACTCTTAATAATGTATTATCTGTGCAACCACAGTCTTTCCTGCTGAATCTTTTTTTTTAAATTGTTTTATTGATTGCTTTGATTCTTATAGTGGGTGTAAAATGTACAAAACTTCTCTTTGCAAAAGATTTTGTAGCTAGCTAGAAATGCTAACTTTTCAACAGGTTCAGTTCAGAGGCTCTCACTAACTGGATTTCTGTTCCTGGTTGATAACTCATTGATGGTTCTTAATCTCAGAATGAAAAAAGCAGGTCCTGGGAACAGATGTTGTCACACAAGTTATTAATATGTGTACTGTGTTTTAAGAAAAACACTCCCACAATTTTCTAACTGATAACAATTAAAGTAGGAGGAGAAGCACCTCATTAAATAACACTGAAATGAAAAGCCCTTTAAGTTGCATGAACAACTGAAGATTAGCAGCCATGAGCAGCACATAGCATTTGTATTACAAGGATATACATTTTTTTAATTTTTCAGTTCTAATATCAAACTCTGACCTCCTCTCATGATTTTGGTTATCTGAGTAGTCATTCTTTTTGTCTAATTTATATATATTTTAAAGAAGTCCATGGTTTCAAGGGTTCTGTATGGGAAAGGCAGCACATTGACCAAAGGTCCCCCACTCTCAGGGTCCACTGCTATTTTCCTGAAATCAGTGAGATACATTGTTTCCAAAGTTGTCAGATCAATCTTAGAAGCATCTAATCAGACGAAGCAGGAAAAGTGCAGATGAGGTTATATAAAATGATTCTGAGTTGTTTTTCTCTTTCTCTTCATATTTTTTCATATCATTCAAGGGGTTTTTTTATTTTTTTGCTAGAGATATTGTACATAGATTTAAAATATTCAAGGAAAGATCAGGATACAGGTGTTAAGGCATTTCACTTGCTTTTACAAATGGACATTCAGAAAGAGCATGAGTCATTGCTACATTCTTCTGCCTGTGAAATGGCTGATATTAAAGAAAACCCTCAGAAGTGAAATAACCTTGTTTCAGACTTCTTTACCCCTTGTCAGCTTTATACACAGAGAGCATGCATTGTAGTGGACTACTACCCATGGTAAAACTCCATTTACACAAATGTGCTTCATAAATTGAACTTGTACTTTTCCCATCCTTTTTTCTGGGTTTCTGGAAGTATTAATGTGGATCTGAAGCTTTTTCATAGTGTCATTCACAGAGGTAGGTTCTACTTATTCATTTGCTTAATTAGTTCATTTATCAAACGGATGTGCTCCATTGTAGAGAAGCCTGATTAAAAGCCTGTCTTTTCTGTTGGTTGGTTGGACTCCAGCTTGGCTTTGAGCTGATTTCACTAAAACCAGCCAAAAAGTTTACAGAATGAAGACATGAGCCTGATCAATCTCCAGTTCCTCCTGTTGTGTTCACAAGAACATTAATAACAAGTAATTTTTCTGAAATTACACAAAATGAGGAATTTTCTTTCATTTGTCCACTGAGGGCAGAGTTAAAATTGGCCTCATTATAATTATTATTTATATTGCAGTGGTTTCATTGTGCATGCTGCAAATACAGGCTCTTTAATACAGGCTCTTTAAAAACCTTGAATTCCAAAGACAGGAGGAAAAGGGTGAAACAAGAAATGGAGACAGAGAAAGGTGAAGTGACTGCTTAGAGACCATGCAGCAAGTCACAACAAAACTAAAAATAGAACAAGTCTCTTGTCTTTCAGTTCACATTGTCTCCAAAATCCCTAGTAAAAATTCATAAATTCTCTGAAACAAGTTCTCTAAATGTTGAATATCAGTTTTCTTCCTGCGAATTGAGTGAACATCTGCTGTTTTCTTGGCAACAGTTCCAGCCATTTTGAGGCACATAATATGTTTTGTTCCTTTGCAGTATTCATCATGGTAGCTCACACAAATAAATATAATTTAAACCTTCCTAACATAAAGAACATATTACAATATGTCTCACCTAAGAGTTGACTAGAATGGGCACAGGAATAGATCAAACTTTATATGTGCATTTGTAATATTTTATGCACATTTCTGTTGAAAACAATGCACATTGAAGGAAATCAAAGAACCATATTTATGCTGTGAAATGTAAGAGTGAAACAATGCTTGCAAGATAAGTTCTTTCAAAAAGGCTGCACATTCACAACAGGTCCCACACATCTCAGGGTCCACTGCTATTTCCCTGAAATCAGTGAGATGACAAAGTAGACTTTGAATAATAAATTTTAGTCAAAGAATCTGAGTGATTTTGACAAGATAGGAAAGATCACTCAAGAAACTTGTATGTTGTAATAAGGCTGACTATTGGATCTTGTTTATCAATTTATCTTTTCCAACGTAAATGATAGCCTAAAGCAATGGCAGAAGAAAACCACTGCCAGCAGAGCATGGTTCCCAGCAGAACTGGGAATAACTAGAAGGAAACATGGGGATTGGAAGTAATTACAGAAGAACTATGTCATGGGGACCGAAGATGTATTTGGTTCCTCAGATATAAGGTGAATGGCCATTGGGATTTAGTAATTTTGGTGAGGCGGCTCTACAAATTCTAGATTTGACCTGGCACTGTAGGGCCATGAAAATTCACCATGTCCTTCAAGTATAAGGAGCAAGCAGCACAAAACAAGAGAATAAAGCAATGAGAGGCTTCTCCATTCAATAATGATGTACACTCATTTAAAAACTTCGGGATTTGTATGAAATTTATAATGACATTTAAGCATCACTTTTCTTAAAATAACATATCTGAGACCCAACTGAGGATAAATAAAGACCCAATCCTAAAAACAGTCTTGGTGATTTAGACCCCATCTCTGGGGTTTACTGAATTCAGTCACAGAATTTGAACTCACTGAGTAAAGAAACTCGAGAGGTTCTTGGCTTTAGGTCCCTGTTTTAGTTGTATCCCTGCCCCACGTAAAGCCAAAATTGAAGTCTTCCTATCGTATTTTCCATCCAAGACCTTCATTTTTCTGGGAAATAAATCTGGAAGCACAGAACAGAAGGAAGGAGGAGCAGGTCTGAGTTGGTTCCTGGTCAGGACACAGAAGAGATGAGGTACTCCACAGTACGTATGCAGGTGCAGAGAGCAGCAAGTCTTTGTCCCACTGATTTTCTTGCCAAATTAGGGGCTCAAAGAGCACGAATATTAAGATTAAAGCCAAATACTCTAAAATCACCTTTCACTAAATTTTAAAAACTTGGGAGTTTAAGTTTTGCTGACTTTTATGGGTGGGTTTTGGGTTTTGTGGAGTTGTTGTCTTTAGTGGGTTGGGGAGTTTTGTGTCTGTACGGGAGGTTCTTTTTTATTTTCTTTTTTACTATGGTATACCTCAAAATATACAGGCTTAAGGGCCTATTTATATCCATATAATCAGGATGTTTGGATCATAACTACAACACAAAATAGAGATATAACAGTAGGTGTAGGTGAAAGTGAGAGATAAGAAACAGCTGAAGGTAAAAGTCACTTTAACTTTGATGATAATTTAGCTAATTTTAGCCTAATTTTAACCATCTCCAAATCAGTCATGTAATCTAAACTATCTTCACAGTTTATCTTCACAGTAATCTAAACTTCCCAGCCACAGGGAAGGGAGGGTTAGACATCTCCTCATATATTGTAAATTTCTTATACTTATTTTCAGTATTTTAAGGTAGAATGAAATATTTTCTAACACTTTTTCCCTGACATTGACTCTGGATACAACCCACATGTCTATGTCCCTATGGAAGAGCAAATGCACCTTAGAAAGATGGTTCTCTCAGTTTGAAGTTCTTTGAAATTAGACCAAGCCTCCCAGTGTCCTTGTTGCTCAGTCAATGATTTATAACCTATTATAAATATGTATTAGGATAATTGATAGCTCAGCTTCCTTCTTGATTAGCCACAGAAATTGTTAAACTTTGAATTAGTACAGAGGGGAGTAAGATAACTAAAAGCAAAATAAATACAGTAACCCTTGAAAATATCTTCTGTTCAATAGAACAAACTCTCAAATGAATACCACAGCAGAGCATAAAGCATCATGTGTGCAGATTTTATGAACTCCAAATATACTTGCATGTTCACTTAGTTTTCTGAGACAGCTGTGCACAAGGCTCACCCAAACAGATGGACTCTCTTGTTATTCTATCTAGAGCAAAATATTTCTTTCCTTATCTTCCTATCTCTTCCAAGTCACATTGTAATTTCCCTTCTTAGTTTCAGTTATCTTCTTCACCTTACTTCAGATTTCTTGAGTTTTTTCTTCATTGTATTTTGCTAAATTCACAAATGTCTTGTTTTCATATGTTTCCTTATGAGTCCTTAGTTTTACTACTCTTCAATGTCAAATTCAGCTCTGTAACCCACATTACTGTGTTGTTCCCTGCTGCTGTTCAATTTCAGTCAAGTGATTTCTATTCAAAGCTAATAAAAAACTGTTTGGCATTACCTAACTATAGGAAAAAACATGAGAGAGAGAAAAAGACAGAGAGCAAGAGATGCACATACAGTACAGTTCTAATTATTTTAATTAATTCCTTAGTCTGCTAGGTCTTTAATTATACCAAACACAGCTTCTTATAAGCCTCAGGCCAAAATGCTTGTTTGCTCCTTACTTGCTTTCAGTAACGCAGCCAACAAGATGGACACAAATGTGAATTAGGTCATACACTTAGATAAACAACTTTTCTTAACAAATACCTATAAATAACTAGCAATAACAGAGAGTCTAACTGTTAGGATACTCAGGATATGACAGAGGAGATATGGATTACTTACGAGCAAAAACATGCATCATTATCCCAAATGAATGCCATAAGCTTCAGGTTATGAGCTAAACACCTTCAAAAACTCTGTCTTTCTGAACATATTTCACTTTTTGTAAGCGCATATTTATCAAACCTAAGAGAATGAACAACTACGCACATAGTTCAGTGAATGGGCTATGATCGACTGTTCATACAAACAGGACTTGCACGAAAGACTGGGAGTCACTACAGGATTCCCACGAGGGTGGCAATCAGCATAATCAGGAAGAAATACGGAGCTTGAATGCAGATGCTCCTTCTGGGAGAACCAGGCTCACCTACAGGACCGTGCATGGACAGTATGCACAGAACATTTGCAATAACACTTCCATCAACAGTCACTAGTGAGTTTGAACTGAATAGACAAATAAATGCCTTTTTAGTTCATATGTCCTAAATTAAAACTAAAATATGTTGTGGGACTGGTGGAATATACTGTTTCTAGTAACTTATAGCAGCTCTGTAAACTTTGGTTAAAAAGATCAAACAAGAGAGGTTGTACCACGGACAAAGCAGGACAAAGCTTCAGGAATAAAAGAGCAGGGGTTTGTATAAGAATGGTGGCATGAAGGTGTGAAACACTGAATTCAATTAAAGTCTTAAAGTTGTGAAAAAAAGAACAAGATTTAGTGCAACGAGAAAAGGGAATGTGACAAAACTCCATAGAACAAAATTAGTGAAACAGAAAAATGCCATTTCAATAAGAGAGGTTACAGTATAAAGACTGTACAATATACTACTATCCTTCACTTTTTAGCAGACCTACTTAAAAGAGAGTATAATTGCTAGGAAATACTGTTTCCTTTATGACCTTGTGCAATTCTTATTAATTCAAATAGATCTAAGCCAGTCCTGACAGATTTTATGTATTATATTCACGTAACTTTTGTTTTGAAATATTCATGTTGTTTATACCCATTAGTCTCCAAACATTAAATCTAACAAATCAATATGAAAAGCACATTTTATAACATATAGCGAGGTAGCAAAGTACCTGACATACATCTCTTTATGTACATTAAATGAAGAAAGAATGGGGAAAGTATGCATATATCCATTTAGTTTGCACATATATACTATTTTGAATAGATCCTAGCTGTGTTTTCAGCATGAGGCCTCTAACTGTACATGCAGCACAAAGCAATTTGCAATACTCTTCAGATCTATGGATCCTATGATACATATAGACCACAATTGCATAGCTGTAAGTCGAGAGCTAACTTTATAATACACTAAGGGGTTTCTTATTCTTTTTATTCAGTAGTCTTTTTTATTCAAGACTACTGAAAAGACTGAGATAATTCTAATAGATTTGGATAATTGTTGCATTGTGTCTAGGTAATATTTATAATGTTTCATGCATCTTTGGTATTCCGTCAAGGCAGCATCTCCCTTTAACAAGTCTGACAAAGCGTTTTAAGGCACTTGGAAAGTACATTTCATGATTTAATTCAAGAATCCTGGCTTTAAGATCTGCAGCTTGAAAGGTACTGGTTGGTATTGCAAATTAGAATACCTCCAAAGCTCATCCAGCTTATGACAAGCATTAGCCTGAGCCCATCAGCTCTCAGAAAACATGTTAATAAGGCCAGCTATGGTGTTAACTCCCTTATCTGGGTGAAATGATCCGCGTGTGCGCAAGAAGGCATGTTAGCGCACACCATTATGTAGTTTCACATCATGTTGCAGACATATCTCAGTAGTTAAGTGTTTAGGAATTCACTTCTCATTGCTTCATACAGCTGATTACACATATACACTTGCTGCTATTGAGTACACAGTGCAAGGGACTGTTTGTTAACAAATGTTCTGTGCCACAGATGAGGTGGTACATAATTACAAAGACACAGATCTTTTTTTCCTTTTGTTATTTTGTGAATACCTGTTTTAAAACAAGTAGTGAAATATTTTTATTAAAAAAAAAAATTTGGTAGCAATTTGAGTTAACTCTATTTCTGGAGTCTAACTTTTGTGGTCTCTACATTTTTCCCTTCTCAAATAATGCTTTGAAGAATGTAGGATCACACCCTTTGTTACAGCAAGTCTTTCTTTTCATATCTCTGTAACTGTGAGAATAGCTGAGGATGCATTCATCCTTTAATTATCTTCAGTAGCAGGTTAATGTGAATATATAGCTTTAAAGACCAAAGCAGACACCTTTTCATGGAGCTATACTAACCTGTGAGATAGCTTAGAGCTAAGGCCTTAATATTGCACTGTTCTTGTATGGCCTTCTTTTTATTTTGGCTTCTCTCAAGGGCTGGAATGAAATTCATGTGAAAAACTCTATCCTACAAAAGAAAACATATCTTTCATATAAATACCTGCAGGAGATTATGGTGAAACAAACATGTATACATTAAATCATTATTGCATTACCTTCCAACATTGAATTATTTAACTCCAGAGAGCAGAGTAGAACTGATACACATATTTGAAATGTCATGTTCCAAACTAGTCTGTGGTTTTGACTCCCTAAATAAAGAGTGGAATATGTAAGTTCCTCTGTTGACAAAATCTTCACTCACACTCAGGCTGCTGGTCTAAGATATACCTCAGTGTACTGGGAGCAGAAGAGGAACTGACCACAAATCCCCCCCCAATACTGTGCTGCTTGATGGGGGAGTGGAGGAGGTAGAGGAGTTAGGAATGAAGGAGTGAAGAGGAACCTGAGAAAAAGGAAAATGTTTCTTTAATTTCATCTTTGTTTCTCACCATCCAAATCTATTTTAATAGGCAAAAAATTAAATTCATTTTCCCAAAGTCAAGTCTGTTTTGCACTTGACAGAAATTGGTAAGCGGTCCACCTGGTTTTACCTTGACCTACAATTTTTTTGTATCTTGTCCCCCTGTCCTGTTGAGGAGGGGGAGCGAAAGGGCAGCAAGGTGGGCAACTGGCAGATGGCCAAGGTCAATCCATCACAGAAATCCAACAGAAAAAAAATCACAAACATGAGAATGTCATTCCCAATCTCCAAAAAAAATCCTTTGTGCACTTTCCAGGGGTGAGCATGTATTAAAGGAGAACTGAAATAAATTCCAAAAAAAAACCCAAGATCACATCAATGAAGAGGAGCCTTCAGAGTTCTTCAGATATTTTAGGTCAGCGGCTTTAAGTATTACAAATTCTTATTAAAAAAACTGATAAGATGTTATTATATTTCCCTGATTGCTCTTAAGAATTCAATCTGACTATTTGTAAAGTTAATATTTGGAACCTTGTCACAGTAGAATTAGACACAGTTGAAAGGCATCATCAGACATACATATTTTCAATAAAATGTTTTAAAGAGAAAGAAAAGAAAAGAGAAAGCTTCATCACTAGAATAATTATATTCACCTCTTCCCAATTTATTTCCACAGAGATCTCCTAAATATGAAAAAATGTTAGAAAGATTTTACCTTTTTGCATTTATATTGTGTAAGCTTATAATGAAATAAAAATAAAAATAAATAAATAAAAAAAATAAAATCTCTGATTTTTCACTTAGCCATACTCTAGTTATACTGTCTATGGAAAAAAAACCCTCGAAGACCAAGGAACGTTTGAGACTCCTGGGAACCGACTTCAGCAGTTAATCTAACGCCACCTAGTGTTTAGAAGAAGAAATCACGACTTTCTTTGCTCCGCTTTAAAATAAGGGACACTGAAAAATGAGACAAGTGAAAGACTTAGGAAGAAACTCGAATTGAATTTTTAAGCGATTTTAAAAATAACACTTTAAGATGTAGTCTGTTTACTGCCACTTTGCTATTAAATGGAAGTAAAAAAAGATAATAAATAGAAGAGTTGATAAAAATAGTGGGGGAAAGAAGTTT
>VZRE01002681.1:0-56740 GCA_013396775.1 Cephalopterus ornatus | reverse complement strand
TCAGAGGTCCCTTCCAACTCGTATGATTCCACGATTCTGTGAAACTGTGTTTATCCTGCTCACATGACATTATTATGCAAGAAAAATAAATTTCATAGAATCATTCTCCGTATCTTGACTTTAGTTTTTAAATTCAGTGTAGTAATGTGTTTCATTAGTATCTCTCCTATGTCAACTTTAGCATCTGATTTTTCAATCCTGGGATACAAAAGGAAACCAAAAAAATGGTGAAGAGCAAATAGAAGAACATTAGCTTGAACAAAAAGAAGAAAAATGAGGCCAGAAGAGACAAGATCCAGCTCCTGTCATATCCAGCATAGCATAGCTCATATAAAAAAGGAAGTGATTTTTATAACAGTGTAAACAGCATAGGTTCATCTATGAAGATTCCATTATCTAGTAGATAGGCATGATAACTAATAGTGCCCATTTCTGAAGGTTTTTTCGAGAGCATAATCAGTCTCTGGATTTCACCTGACATCTGATATGTAGTTTCTGCTCCTACATATTTAAAAGGTTCTCTAATGGAATAACTAAATTCAGCCATTGTGGAAAGAACAACACCACACTGTTGGTGTTGGTTTTTTAAACAAACATTTTTGTTTAAAATAACGTATCCAAAATATCTCCAAACTTACAAGGGTATTAGACATCAGCTACTCTAATTGTCTGTATGTAGCATACATAAATTATATGTCACTGCTAATCTACAAAAGAAAACAAATATGCAATTAAAATATATTATGTATTAATTATCTTAATAGAATACTTTCCTCTTGAATCAACCACAAATTAGAGTCTAGTAAAGCAATTTCTAATTGAAACACAATATTTCAATGTCTCCTGTCCAACAATAGACTCAAATTACTTTATGATAAATTTCTTAATATCATAACAAGATTTCAAATATCAAGTTAGCACAATGCCAAAAGGTGTATCTGAGACATGAAGACCTACTGTAGCTATTGCTGTCCTAGTCAGTCCTGTAAGCCAAGGACCACTACATGTGGTCTGTTATTCCAGAAGGAAAAGTAATGTCTTTTAAGGCATAGTATTTTTATCATTACATACCTGCACCTGCTCAGGCTGTTGGAGGCAAGCCGAAGGTCACCTGCTGGAAACAAACCACATGGGTTTGTTCCTTAGTAATCAGTTACCAGAAACTGGGTACGGAAACTTTAGATTTCTTACTACTGTTTCACATATTTGTTTTTCTTGTGGTAAACAGACATATTTCCCAGATCTAAACCATGCCATTCACACAACATCCCATTAGATATTTCATACAAAGAGAATGATTTCATCAAAATTAAATACATGGATGATTTGGGGGCAGGGAGGCATACATATGTATGAATATAAAAACATATATATGGTTTATAACGTATATAATAATCTGGGGGAAAAAATGGAAAAAATCATTAGAAGATCCAGATTTGCAGCAATATGGAAAGATAAGATATCTAGGAATTTCTCTCAGAATGGTGAGTTAAAAGTACTCATCCCGTAATGGGCAGATAGATATCGATTACAAGCTTTAATTAAACTTCAAGTCATTCTAATTTTAAATGACAGCAACTCTAACTGCAGGAAACCTTACTCAAAACTGATAGTCACTGAAAGATATATGAGATATTTCAAGATAAGACTTTGCCTTGGTAACTGTATGTTTCACTCTTCAGTAAAAGGGAGATGGCTCACTATGGCCAGTTACACTAAAATAAATATTTTTTTGGTTTGTATTATTCTTAGTTTATTATTTCAAGAGAAAAACTTTAAACCTAAACATAAGATCAAGTGGTCCCTCCCCCTGTGACAAAACTTGGAACCTACTATAAAAGAAGGTGAGATAATAGGCAGCAAAATCTGAAAATATTAGCGAAAGTGATTCATTCAACTTATACTTTTCACATAAGCTAAACTACTTGATTATGAATTTATTCCTAGAGCTGAAGCTAATTTTAGAATTAACTTCAGAATAACTTCAGAATTCAGCATGGACAGATAGAGATAAGAAAAGCACAAAATGTAAACTGGGACAAAAATGAATCCTACCATTTGCCTTGAGAATCTGATTAAGAAAAATGGGTCTTTAGTTGTTGTTAAACTTGGGAAGGTTTCAATACAAAGTGTGCAGGAGACAGTCTGTTGAACATCCAAAACCTCTGTGCTAGCTGCACATGATCTTGTTTGGACAGAGAAAGACAGTGATAGAATATTGCAAATTATTTGGTAATGTTGAATTCTGTGTAAAGAAAAGGGAAAAAAGAAATTAATGTCTTAAAAGCAAAACCTATTTATATATAGATGGTGATAAATTTGAGTTGAGTTTTTTTCAACTTAGAGCTAGACTTGAACCTTTTCGTTCAGTGGCATTGTTTTGGTTTTATTTTAAGTTATGACAATTTGTATAGTCACAGAAAATTCAGATGAGACAGTTCAGTTCAAGAACTTCTTTTTTCAAAAGAGTAAGCTGTAGAAAATGGTATCTACATTCAAGATAGTGTTAGCAGACACCATGTAATTATATAAACAACTAAAAGGTAACATTTGTGCAACATGAAAAATGTTGTTGGGTAAACAGAAATGTCTTCCAAGAAAGTTATTTATGTTTTTTCTTTTGTTTTGGCGTTGATAGGTAGTGGGGGAAGGAGTAATGCTACTAAAAATCCTGCTGATTATGATTTGAATATAATTTATTCTTATTAAGCCATTTCAAGATTATACTAATTTTTCACAAGCAGAAGTTAGCCCTGCATGTATATCATTGCAGAAAGCTTGTAATTCTATATCTGTCTGGAGAATATGTCCTTGAATAATTAAACATCCAAACTCTTTGATTGAAGAAAACAATATAATAAAGGGAAGGAAAGAAGGAGAACGCGCTTTTCTGAAACAAAAACCTACTAATTGGCAGAAGAAGATGTAAGGCTAATCAGAATCTTAAACACCAAAAATATTCAAAGATATATAGGCTTTGGGATTTGAATAGTTTATTTTGCTAAATCAAAACCATATTTTTTCTAGCCATCTTGGGATTTGTTCCTGACATGACAGTCTCGAGGCTTCATCATGCTTGACTTGTTCATATATAATCAAAGAACATATTATATAAATCCCAATGCAGAACCTGACTACTTAATTTAAAGGCATGATTGCCATCACCTGAATAATGAGTAACAGCCTATATAGTCAAATTTCTGATGCCTTTTGTTTCACCTTATCAAGGAAATGCAATCTGAACATCATATCAAAACGAACTGAAACACAGTAAAATGTAAGCTGTAAGATCAGCTGCGAGCCTTAAGCAATGCAATTCTACTCAACTAGCCACTCCTTTGTTCATGTTGTCATTGTTTTAAACAATCAAGATTAGCTGGCAGCAGAAACTATCACTGACAACTGTTGAAAAGAAATAAAATTAGGATAGATTCTTTAACTAATGAATTAATTCAAACTGACTTCGATGTGATATTGTCATGAGATCCGCCAGCCTGCTGAATGACTGTAAATTATAGATGTCGTGGATGCAAAACTAATAAATAAATCACACTAGTAAATCAAACTGAGGTAAGTTTGCAATAACAAATTGGAGTTTGGGAAAGTAATACTGAGAACTTTGCCAAACCTATTTTTTTGTGTAATATCTTAAAAGCACCAAAAAAATGTAACAAGCTTTTTAAAAAATATAATCTGCAGACTGCTCTGTTTAGAAGGAATTGTTGCTAATGACAGAAAAAGAAAAATTAGTCCCACAGAAGTAACTCTGGTTCTTCCAGATGCAGTAATGGTTGATACTGTTGTAGGGTTAGATACGTCTTGTATGCATGAACTCTCAAGTCTCAGGTTTATTTGTGTATCTTTTGAACTTTCATGTTTCTTTTCAGCTGAGTGCACACAAGCCCAGATACAAACAGAAAAGACATTGTGAATCCTGAAGACGGGCAGTATTATGAAAAATGTACAAGGCAGCCCTCACTATGACCGCAGTACATACCTTCCTTCTGTCACACAAATAATTTGGAGAAGAACCTAAATAATAATAAGGTGTTGATTTTAGCAGAATTAAGTATGGGCATATGTGAGTTTCTGGGTATGAGTTTTTCCCAACTTTTAGGGATTGGGATGTCCTTATTGGACAAAATCTATATGGCAGTTCTGCTGTAGCTGTCCAAAGATCATTACTTTTTTTTTTACTGAACCAATAACAAACAATTATTTTTGTATCATATGGTGAATGAGAACGAGCAAAAGAACTGATGAAGTTAGATATAATTTTAATATCAAATTAGGAAGACAAGGGAGAAACGTAGATCACAGAATACTCAGTAACAAAGAGCCAAAGATAGGCTAAGTACTGAAATTGCCATTACCTTTATTCCAGTTTGTTGCTACAACTATAGCAGGGTACTGTCTGCTCCATTTTATTATATGCTAATATGAAAGCAGTAGGGGCATACACATATCAAATATAGTAACAATTTGGATTTTATGGATGAGGTGTGCACAATACCAAAGAAGATATATACTTAAGCAATTATAATAAATGTAGAAATGAAAGAAAACATTACATTTATTAGTGAAATATATATACTACACTATTTGGAGGAACAACTTAGGAAGAAATAAAGGTTTTCTTTTTTTCTCTGTGAAAAACGAAAATCACTACTAGACATGAATTTCCAATTAAATACATGAGCAAATAAAAATTGACTGCTATACTTCACACAGATAGAATTCACTGTATTGTTATCTTCTAAGAAGAGAGAACTTCACAGAATATATGCAAATTCAGAGATCTAGGAAATAACTGAAGATTTGGGGATTTTTGCTCTGGATAATACTTTTCAATTCTTGTGTTTCAATCCTTGAATATTCTGCTATTTTCTTAATTTATTCTACAACTTGCATGGTTGTTTAAAAACCGTAGCTTTCCAATCACTGCACCTTCACTAAAGAGAGACTACTTTTTCTTCATATAATTAGTCTCCCAGAGAGCCCTTGGCCCTTGTAAAATTTACACATAACTCCAAACTGTCATTGAATATTTGCACAATTATATAAGAATAGTTATTCAGCAAGGAATTTGCAGATCAAGAATACATCTTTATGACCACATTGATAATCAAATTTTAGAGAAGCAAATTTAATTTACATTTGAACAAATATTACCTTGCCTGCACTATTCGATCAGCCCTATTAACTCGATGTCAAGCAGCTCATTTTCCTGAACTGACTTTAGGTTAAAGGTACTCTTTCATCCACTCATATAAATTTGTGTCTGTAGTCTTTGCCTCTGCTTTTCTTAATTTTACGAAGCAAACATATGTTTAGAAGACAAAAAAAATCCTGGACCTATACTGAAATTAATCTTTTACCAGACCCCATCAATCAGTGAAACTTAATAACATGGATTGTTAAAATAAGCAACAGCTCAGGAAAAGAATTATGAATGTTTGATCAAATGAAATTGCTCATAGCACTTGCAGAAGACATATGTTGAACCATGAAAGGTTTATACTTTTATGCAATAATCTGAGAAAGAAATGGCACAGTTATTATTTTGCAGATTTATGCTGTTAGCAAAGCATTTTGAAAAACATCAAAACTTATATTTGATCCGTTAATTAACTAAATGAAAAATAGCCCTTAGTTTCTTGATTGAATAGTGTTTATAAATGTACTCAGTTCTATCACATACGAGTCGTGGTTTTCAGGGTTCCATTTTTGCACTAAATTTCTAAAAATCAGACACACTTCCCTGAAATATAATTTTGCTTCTCCCTAAGATAGAGAAGTACAGACCAGTAGGTAGTACCTAAAATCCTCCTTAAACTATAGTGAATTTCATTTATGCCACTACAACTATCCTAATGCAGATTGAAACTAAATCTCAAAGGCAATATCATTCACCAAGGAGAAAATTTGTATCTGAAACAAAATCCCAAATTTACCAAAAAAAGTCACTTTAACCTTTCTTTTATGGGAAAAAAAAATCAGCAGTTTGCAGGTTTAACATCAGATTAGAATTACAGTTCAAATGAATCTGTTCTCAGTTCATTTAAAGGGTCATTCAGGAAAGTTCTATTCATTAAAACCTTAAGAACTCTTGGGTTTGAGCTACTCTCAGGACTTCAGGTAACAAGTTTGATTCAAGACTTTGACACCAAAGTCCCTCCAAATGAAGGTGCTCAAAGTAAGAAGTATAATTACATATCTCCATTGAAGTAACAACAGTATTTATATTGTAGAACACCAGGTAAGATGTCTTCCTTTTAAGCTCTATCCATGATGAAGTTGCTCCACTTTCCATACTTTTTTGCAAGTGTCTTAGTTTGTACTTAGACTGTGGTGTTGCTGCTTCCCTGTCCCTGAAGCATTTACTTTCTCCGAAAACATCTCAGCAATCCCCACTTGTGTCCTCTCCTGAGCCAAAGACAGCAGTCAGGGCAAGGCAACAGGCAGTCTGTCTGCTATCCATGTCCAGATGTTGTGTCCCTTTCAAAAAAAACATAGTAGACAATACCTTGGTACATCTAAAGAAACATAACTCCAGTCACATTCACAAGACTTTCATCCAGGTTTTTATTAGGCCTTTTCATCACTAATTAGACAGAATAATTAGTTTTATTTCAGAATTTCAATATTCAGCAAGGTTATGCTGAGTAACTAACAGAAGGCTACAGACTTCACTGACAATTATTGCTAACTAATGCAGAGGAATCTGCATTATCTCACTGAGTTCAACATCTCTATCAAATATCTTGCAGAGAGCATCTTAAAGTTCTTTTCAAATATGCGTGAAGTTAATCGCTATCATCTGCATTTTACTGCAGTCAGTTGCCTTAACCAGTTTCTTTTCCAACTAATTCTTGAATATTACTTTAAGCATTTGAGGCTCAGTTATACCATCTGTCACAATATATATATTTGTGTGTAAAAACAAACCTATACCTAAAGAGCATATAATGTCCCATATGACATCCTAGGCCAATGAATGATATTCCTCATCCCTATCACAGCAAATAAGGATCAGTAAAACAAGGAAGAAACAGTTTATGAAAAAAGCCTGTCCTTCCATAAGGACATTTTGGTCAGTCATGACAAACACATTGAACACATCACGGAAAATGGAATGAAGACTCAAGATAGATAAAACATATTTCTTGCTTATTCAGCAGATGGGATTTATGTTGGTTTCATTCAAAATAGCTTTTTAGACCTTTTAAATAGAATAGTTTATGTTGAAAAAAATAATATTGGATGTATATATTGGGGATGTGCAATGGAGCTTCCTATCTCAGGGAAGCAATAAAGAGAAGACTGCCACTTATTCATGGATATGCTTACATTTAGTGGTGTCTGGCTATTGTGTAAGGATCAAGTCACAGAGACTTCCCATTTTCAGCTTTTTACCCAAAAATCGCCAAATAGTCCTGGTTCATCATCAGGAAAGTAGAAAAGAGAAAAAAGTTCCCTCAAATATCTTAAATCCTCCATGAACTCTGATTCTAAACCCAAGGTAGTTGATCCACAGGTACATATGGATAGATTAAGGAATGTCATAGGTTTCAAGTGTGCAAAAAACCGGGCAGGAATTTTTCTTCCCTTCCCCTCTGCCTGCTGCTGTGAGGGAGGTTGAATGGCCACTTAACAACATAAAGGAATTGGCCAAGACCTGACATTCCAAGCTGATGGCCCTTGGAAAGTCTGTGGGAAGGGGGAAGAGTGTCTTTTTGGTTGTTGTTTATCCCTCTCTGGGAGAGGAAGAGGTGAGGTTTTTTGTTACCGGGGGACAGAAGCAAAGGGTGGGTTGAATAGAAGCTCTGGAATTTTCTATCTTCATTCTCAGCCTCATTGCCTGGCTGCGGTTTCTTCTTGTGCACACCATCGAAAGAAGGGACAGCTATACCACCACCACGACAGACTGCGTGCATTTTCTTGGGAACGAACCTTTTTTTTTCTTTCCCCCCTCTCTCCCTTCCTCGGGGGTGGAGATCGCCATCCCCGGGCCCCTCCTGCGAACCTGGGGCCCTGTGCGGCAACCGCCTGATCCAACAGCGCCCCCTGCCAGCCAGCACAGAGCACTGCAGGCTCTGCTCCTCCAGGGCTCCAACAGCGCTCCCTGCTGACTGTGGTTAGATTTGGGCCAAAAGCACAAACTGAACTATTTACTTTTTGAAGGGAATTTTTGAGTATAGGATTATTGTTTGGTGGGGTTTGTTTTCTCTGTGTTTTGTGGTTGTTGTTGTTGTTGTTGTTTTGCCAGTACAAATATATCTTTTAATAAAGGGCTGTTATTTTTTTCCTTTTCTCCACACTTTCTCAATTGGAGCCTCTTAATTTCAAATTTACAATTGCTTAGAGAGAGGAGTTTTTTTTGGTCTTTCCTCATAACTCATCCTCCTTAGCAAAACACTTCTGTCTCATTAAACCAACACAAGGAGCTCCGAGGCACTGGTGAATCAGCGCTCCCTCTTCCCACTTTTCCTTCCTGACACCCTTCAGCCAGAACTGCCTAAGAATTTCCTCTACCACAGGAATGTTCTCTAGCCAGCCCTTTTTTTTATGAAATGAATTCTGTAGAAATGCTATCTGTAATTTCTGAGGATCATTACATTCTTACAATGTAATAATACTGAAGCTATACCATATATCCCCGAAACGCCTCTGTCTTGAACTGACACACCATCAGATCAGAAGACAGATAGCAAGAATAATCCCAAAATATACAAGGCCCTACAAGAAAGTCAACTTAGGGAATTCACAAAACCTTATACTGTACCCATCCAATAACAGTCATACATTTCAGCAGTAGTAGTGTTCCATCATTTAGTCATTAAATGCATTTTTTTCCTTCTCCTTTCCAAGGCACTAATAAGAAATGCTCATCAATATATTCTATCTGATTCTTCGAGATTTGAACCTTTAGGACGAAATATCCTGCATATAATTAGAACTCATAGGAATATGCTCATTTTAAGTGCTATAGTCTTATCACTAAAAATAAGACTGGAGCAAATTTTAAAAAGTTTTCCTCAAATTTTCGTTAAATTATGCTTTCAGAATTGGAATTGTTCACTCCTAGATATGTGCAGATTTACTTCACTTTTACTTATGTAGGCAAAAATATTATTTTCTGTTTTCATGAGTCATAGTTCTTACTTGTATGGCATGTATTTTACGCTTGGAAACTGAACCACATTCATTAATTGCTTTCTTAATTCTAAGGTGGATACTGAAAAATTGGACATGACAATAAAATCCAATTCATAAAAAGGAAACAGATATTTGACTGTAGTTTGATACTGATGCACTGATAGGCAACCTGGAAGCTTATGTATTTGCATTATGCCTGAGTAACGCTATTCAACAATTATTAGTGTTATGGAAGCTGTATTTAAAAGGTATTGGAAGCAGTATTATCTGACTGGCAACATCTACATAGTGGAACTTGTATAGCACATGGACTAGTGTGTAATAGGCAGTCTTTCTTTAGGTATTTCACCAATGAGGAAGCCAAATATTACTTCAAAGACAATCCCTGTACTGCCAAAATATTCCCTCTTTCTCTCCATTGAAAACCAGCTGCTCTCATTCACTGAAGCATCATCAGCTGTAGCCGTAAAGTATCATCATAGGCTTAAACACTGTACACTAGGGAGCCTGATACTGTTTCTCTACCTTATTTGACCCTTTCCCAGTAGGTGTTAGTTCCTTTTCATTTCAAACTTTAGAGATTCCCTGAATTTTTGGCAGCCAAACTCAGGCATTCTCACACACAACCTCTTCTTTTAACTGTCCCTCTGAGATTCATTTCTTTCCCCAATAGTCCTTTTTGCTAACAGCAAAAAAAGTTTTGGACTACAGTCCACAGTGGTTTCCACATTTCTTTCCTAAGTAATGGTAGCAATCAACATGCTGAATGTCAGAAATTTTTTATCCATGTACTTTAAAATTTAGTCATCAAAACTGAATTCTACCTATTATCTGGTATAGCCAGTCACTTGGTATCACAATACCTTTCTGTAAGATTTTACTTTCGTACAATTTCATATATTTATGCATATATTCAACTTCAGAATTTCCTTTGCTACACGCAGCTACCCTACATCTCTTGTGGAAAGGGACCATGTATTCTGACCAACTTTTTCACCTATCTTTCATTATGGTATTAATCCATGAGAAAACATACCCTTCTAAGGAAAAGAGATTGGAACCTTCCAAGGAAAAGAGGTTGGAGTAGCATGAGACACACAGTTGGAATAACATAAGGCTCCTTGTGTAAAACGACCTGAAAAATTCCTATAGGTATATTTAAACAATCTTATAAATATCTAGTTGACTTCCAATAACAATGGCAGTTTTGGGATTCACAATTTGCTGACTCTTCCCAAATACATGACTACATATTTGGTCAAACAGCTATACTATTTATTGAAGTTTCTATCTATTTATCCTGTGTAGAAATCAATCAGTTCTGACATGTATATCTATTCTTCCTGTTTTAAAATATTCCTAATTTTGTTGTAAAATCTTCTTCTTAAATTAATATATAATATCTTTTTCCATCACAAATTTTCTTCTTTTTTAAAGTAATTGGCTTGTAGCTCATTTGTACTGAAATCAAAAGCCATAATAATAGCAAAAATTATGCTGGAATCAGAACCCAGATTGGCATTTACAGTACCCAATCTGTTTCAAATATGAATGAAAATTCCACAATGAGTTAGTATACTAAATTGTAAAACACAGTATATAAAAAAAATCTTGTACAGAAAGTTCCAAAGTCAAGTACTCAAAAGTTCAGAAATGCTACTAATATGGTTTCTTAACTTGTTCCTATCGCATGCCATTTTCCTATAGTCTCTATTAACTGATTTGTTGACAGTTTGTGTTTGCTTATTTTCAAGATTCCTGTCTTGTTCTGTGCATAGAGTTTCTTTCTCTCTTCCATATTCACTGTCCATCTTCAGGTCTTATTTGAAGTATTTCACTGAACACAAAAAGCATAAAGTAATATGCCTCTCAATATTTGCATAATGTTATTATTATACCATGAGAATTCTTCATTTACAATACATCTACTTTCACATAACCCTAAAAGACAAAGTTATATTATTGAACTTTTGTGTTCCTCAAAAGATGAATAGGGTGACAAAATATTTAAAAATTCCTCAGCAGCAAGAGGAAATCCAATGAAAACAGGAGCAAATTATTCAATGGTAACAGAAATGCGATGACAAACTATCTAAAAAAGGAAAAAAAAAAGAAAAGTGAAGCCCTTAGTATGTTTTTTTCCCCTTTTATTTTAATTATGAAAAAGATTGATTACATGACTAAAAGTTAACATTACCAGCTCAGTTGAAAGACTTCTTACCCTGATGACCAGATGAAGTTTTACATTGCATGGTGAAGGAAGGATGGGTAGTGTTTTCTCAGTGAATTACTGATTCCACTCTTTCTTTTTTTCTCCTCAGATGGAAGCCTCTTCAAAGAAAATTAGTAAACAAACATAAGCAAAAGAGGTTAGAAGCATGCATTCACCTTCATAAGAATCGAGGATTGGATTTACACTCATCTATAATTGTAAATGAGAACAGTCAGCTGAAAGGGGTTCATCTGAAGAGACAGTTGGTCAACAGTATTTGTAACACTCCAAAGTTAGTTCTCTGGAATTACTCTAAATTCCTTCAAATTTCATAATGGCAAAGAAACAGCAGGAGAAGTATAGATTCCAAGGTAAAGAATGGACTCAAGCTTACCTCCACTTCAGAAATGTGTAAATTGACGGTATGTCATGGTATGTCATAGACAAGTGTCTCAGAAAGAAAGAAAAGTGCTCAGACTGTGACAAGTTGAACTATGGCTCATAATGGGACAATAAAAGATTAGAAAGATCTGGGCAAAGGCTGGAACAAAAGGACAGGACCAAAAACCTTACAAAAGAAGGGCTTTTACTTAAAAATTTGGTAAAACCAAAATATTCCATTTCAGGAAACTGTGACAATGAGCTTGACTCTGGAATGATATTTTTCATTCATTAGTTAAATGAAATACGTTTTAAAGTGTCTGCTATTGCATCAGTCCCTATCTGTGACTGAATCTAAATCACAGATATACAGAACAGATAACTGGCACAACAGACTGGAATAAAGGAGTAAGAACATAAACCAGAGTATTGAAAGAATGCTTAGATAAAGTAAATTTTCTGTGATCAGCTGGAAGCCATGAAAATCACTAAAAATTACTTTGTAAACCTATGAGACTGTCTCTCAGCTTTTATCAGCTAAGCTTTAGAGCCAACAAAGACTAAGCCTGGAAGAAGATAAATATTTACAGTATCTTTGAGGGGGGGAAAGGAGAAAAGGACACGAGGAACTATAAACCAGACAGCTTAACAAAAGTAATTACTAGGAATCTACGGTACAATAAAACTTGAAAGTTCGGGAACAAATAGATGCAGTATGTTTCAAAGATGAGAAAGATTTCTATCTTAGCTTATGAGAATCTCTCAAGGATTTTAGGTTGATATATTTTAAATGGAAATACTTACAAGGGAGGAACAGAATTAATTGTGAAAACACTTAAAACTCTGATAAATAGTCTTTCTTAACTTGTATGTTTTTATACAGTAAGGTTGTGCCAGCATAGGTCTTGTAACCACTGGTATTGAATGTATCAAGAGAAAGCTGAAAGGAACAGAAAATATTTTCAGATGGAAATTCATAGGTTTGAAAGAAAGGATCAAAATGGAGCACTATTTGATATATTGGAAATAGTTTAAAATAAGATGTAACTATATGTAGATAAGACCAAATAATAATCATTAATTAGCAATAGTGTGAAGTAGATAGCTATTTTTAAAAAAAGATCAGAGTTTGAAATTAACTACTAAAATTCACATGAATCAAGATATTGAACTAAATCATATTAGTATTAATAAAAAATAGTGTTATAGAACAAGCTGTCTGAACAATTATCTTTCATGAAATATATGGAAAGTTGAGAGGACAAGCAGTTGGATATGTTGTCTATTCCAAAGCTTTTCATCCTTAATTATTTGCATTTTAATGATGGAAGAAACAGGATTCCCCAAGAAGGAATGAGGAGGTTGTCACAATGTCAGATGAGAACCTCAGTCCCACAGAGAAGCTTCAAAGGATCCTCCTCAGAGCCAATGTTGGTCAAATAAGTCATGTGCTGAAATCCATCATCTCCTTCCTAAGTTAATGACACAGCTTAGTTTCAGCAAATGTTTTTAGACTGCTTCATGTAAAAACGAACTAATTTTCAAAATTCAACCAGGAAATAGGATATGAGATTGGAGAGTTTTACATTCTCTTTTTTTGTGTCTGCAGGTTTATATAAAGATAAAATGAGAATATTTTCAGAGCACCAGAAAAAAAACACCACAGAAACATCTTCAAGATAGAGTCAGTTTCCCATTTTATGGTTTGTGGAAGGATTTATTTCTCTAAATATTAAAGTTCAACAAAAATCTAAGTTACCATGTGCAAGACAGTTTTTTTTAGGGGAAAAAGATGTATACCCTTAATGGGTAGGTAGTGGCCTAACAACTCCTTATAAACATGCTCTTTTGGGAGCTGTCTCCTTGCTCCATTTGCATAAGGCTCAGACCAACTGATTAATCTTTGAAGTAAGAATAGAAAACTTAAGAATAAGATCGGATGTCCAAGACTTGGAGAGTAGGGAAATAAGAGAAATAAAATTAAATGTTACTATTTGTTCATCAAATCATTATGAGAAATTTCTGTGGTACACTTTCACAGTACCTGGTATCTATTAAAAGCCTTTTAACCAGATTTAAATGCATCATATAGAATAATTTCTAATGCTTTTCCAAGATACTTCTCTATGGTCCTCTGAAGAGTTAAAATAAAATAAAGGAAGATGTATGAAATAGTCTCTGTGATTGATTTGCCCTGCTATTCTGTCTATGAGTAATATGAATAACAAAAAGGTATTAAAAAGGTCATTTAAACAATGCCTAATTTAATTTCACTGTTATTTTAACTGTTATTTTATGTAACAAAATAGATTTTCCTAGGTAAATTTGCTAACCTCAGATATGGTTTCCGAGGTATTTATTTCTCTAAGCAAATAGAACATTCTTTCACAGTACCAAAATTTCCAAAGACAGAACTCTGTAGTTCCTAAATATACTTTTCAGACAGTAATATTTTATAGACATTTGTCCCTGCTTTTGTAAGACCCCCAAGTCTTGGAGCTACGAGCTCACCAAGGGAGTTTTACTTAAAAATGTAACAGGCTCCAAAAATTCACCCACCAAATTATTAGCAGAGTCCTCAGTTCTTTTAAAACATTAAGAGAGAGCAAGAAGGAGAGAAGCTGCACACATTTTCTCAGAAGGTACCTTTACTGGCAAACTTCAGGAAATAAGAGATCTTGGCATAAGTTTAAAGGGTAACATATAATCAAAACAAAGCATTCCCCAAAGCATTGACTTAGTACATGGTAACCCATACAACATAGCAAAGTCTGATCCATCCTGCCCTGAGTTACCCAAAATATTAAGAAAGGAGATTAGAAGAAAAAGGAAAGCAAGAGAGACAAAAAGAGAAAATTATATAGGTCCCACCAGAGACTCCTGTGCAAGTCCAGCTTCCAAGAAGCCAGGTGACAGGGTGACAGGGCACGAGTAACCATGTGCAGCACGTGTCTCTGTTTTTATTGCTCTGGCCCCCTGCGGCCACCCCTTACAGGTGGGACTTCCATCCCACTGGCCACTGACCACTCACGGGGTGAGGGGCAGTGCTCCCGCTGTGCCAGATAATCAGAGGCTGAGTTAGGGGTTCCAGGGGGCATGGTGTGGGTGTGCTCCCGGGATGTCTTTGACCGACAGCAGCTCCGAGGTCACCCCAGGAGTTTGGCAGGTGCTGGGGTGTGGGACAGGGCATGACCATACATTTGTGAAATTTGACTTGTCCCTTCCCCTCACCACTCCTCCCACCCCCATTTGAATTGGTTCAACCAAAAATTAGTACAATAATCCAGTATCTCACAGGTTTATAACAAATAAAATGTACATATCTTGAAGGAACTGAGGTGTTTATGTTACTGTGGGAGACAAAATGATACTCATTAATTATCTTTGATCTATCTAATGTAATGTGATACACATTGTGATAATGTGTTTTTGGTTTTGTTTTCAAAATCAAGACTATTAGTTTTAATTATGCAGTAAAGTAAAACATTGTTATGACCAATAATATATAAACATTTCATTGATTTATTTTCACCATCCTAAATAAGCTTTCTATACCTGTTACAGAAATGTATTCTTAACAATTATAGACCTTATTCAATTTATACTGAATTATCAGGCTTCCTCTCACTGAATGAAAAGGTAGACTAGGAAGGTTATGCCAGTAGATGGATTATGCCAGATCTTACATTTATTATATTTATAATTCACTTAGTTCTCAAGACTCATTTTTTGAGTTAGAATAATTAAGAGTCACAGATACAATTTTTTTTCTTCCAAACTGGGAAAACATTTTCCTGCGTAAAATAAAATAAAATAAATGTTCCTAGTTATTGTCAAAACAAACAGAAGGGATATTCTGATACCTCTCCTTTTGATGTTTTATAAAATCTGAATTGTTACTGATAAGACTACAATTTGCAGAGCTCTTCCACACAGGAGCTAAATAAAATGTTTCAAATGGACTAGACAAAGGTGTTAATTTTTCAAAGCTGATCAGTCTTGTGGACTAAAAAAATGGTTTTAAAAATTATTCTAGGTGAAAAGGAAGAAAATTCAAGTGTAATCCAGAAAATACTTAGTAAGTATCACTGGAATTATCATTGTCTCACAGTTTTAGGGGAGAAAAATTATAAGAATCAGTTTAATATACAGGGTGACTCAACATTTAATTCCATGAGGTTTGCTCCTTCTTAGTTAAGACAAATCTCTGATTCATTTTAGGTTGCTGGACCACGGAATGGCACACTTTTGACTTAATTTCAAAATCACTCTTCCCACAAAGAAGATTACTTCTTAAAGTAATGACTGTGCTGCCAGAGCACAATGAGAATTAGCAGCTGTGAAAGGGGTCTAAAGGTAAAGTGGTTCAAAAGTATATGCAAAAGTCTTTCTCAATTTATTCAGGTCATCCTAAATCTTCTAGCTTTCTCCAATGAACTAGTGTTCTTAGCATGTTTTTCTTCAACCTGTTATGCCATGCATAACTCTCAGAACCTGTTCACTTCTAACACTTCGGACTCCTATTACAAATGGTGAACTTCTTCTCTGAAGATTATCTTATGTGGGCTTTTATTATATACACTTTGGCATGTCAAGCAATCTAAATTTTATATGATGAGAGGTCAGGTTAACCGTGACCATGAGTCTGATGGTGTACACCTGAACCTCGGGAAGCACAAAAAAAGATGGGGAAAGGTGAGGAGAAAGAAAAATAAGACAGGCTGAAAAGTGGTCTTGTTGATGTACTGAAAAACGTAGAAAGCTTTTTTAAAAGTATATACATAAAGACATTTAAGAAGCAGGGAATAGGCAGTTTCCATTAGAATCTAAGACTGAATTTACATCATGCTTTACCTTGTTTTAAACAGGAGCTTTTTTGGAGACAGTTTATGAAGCACCAGTATAACCACTAACAGGTGATTTGGAGAACAAAACTTTCAAGTTCACTGTTGTTTCTCAACCTAAAGGATACCTTATGGCACTGGAAATTGCATAGCACACATTCTGGTACAAAAGTTTTTAGAATTTCTAAATCAGAGTTTCTGATTTCTGGTCAAAAAATGAAAGAAATAATCTTAAAAAAAGGGGGGGGGCAAATAATTTCTTATATGTACTAAGCCTTTATGAAAGGCACTGTTACCACTATTCATCACTGATAAGCATATCCTACCTGTAAGAGCAGCACCTAAATGTTTGATTATTCATTTATACTCCATGAAATAAGAATAGCAGTGTTTCAGATTATAGCTGTTAGCATGGGCTACCCAAGGTAACTTAGAAACAAGTCAGTATAGATGATTCTTTATATATCCATCAACACAGATATATACAGAAAAAATGGAAGGTTTCTCTTTCATATAATAATGAAGGAGACTCCTTTTTTCTTTTTTTCTGTTTTTTTTTAACATGCACTCTGTCTTTTTGAATTTTAAAGCAGTAACAAAAAATGTCGTTTGGTAGTGATACAACATATTTTAATTTCATGAAACTCAAGTCCTAAAGAGATTTCTAGCAAGCAATATTCATTTGGATTTTTATTTTAATACTCAAGAATTCAAGAAAACAGTATTATGGTCAACACAATCAGGAAAGAACGTACACACACAGAGTAGAGCAATATTTTACACAGATATATTAAAAGTAAATGTAAGCTGTGTATTTCATAAAGACATCAACAGCACAATATGAGATATGTGGACCACCACAGGAGAATCCTGGAGGTTCACACTTCAATTGTTCCTATTAGATAGCAGTCAGCAAGATGACTGAGGGTTTTTATATGAGACATGAAAGGATTGATTGAGAGAGTTGGGTTTGTTCTGCCTAAAGAAGGAAAGGTTAAAGGAGGATCTTACTGCTGTCTTCAAGTTAAGTGTATGGTTGCAGAGAAGCTGGAACCAGCATTTTCTTGGCAGTACACAGCAAAAGAAGGACAATGGGTAAAACTGCAATAACTGATATTCTAGTTAGATACTTTGAAAAAGTAATTCACGATATCAGTCAAACACCAGAACAGGTTGCTCAGAGAGATCTGAGTCACCTGATTGAACTAAAAAGCCAAATCCAACATCAAAATCAACCTTGGTCTGAACAGTGGGTCTGAGCAGATGATTTAGGGAGATATCTTGCAATCTCAACTATTCTCTAATTCTAGTCTATAATATACACATTCTTTTTTCCACTTTCTATGTTCCTTCCTCAAATTTTCTGAATACTAATCCTAAATCTTTCTGCTTTCTCACTCAAACTCCATGAAACCCCCAAACAACCTGAAACAACAGCACTAGCTGTATCAAAATGGCCAAAATAGTACAAAATAATTTACACATGTTATACCTGTACCTGAGAGGCTGATCAGGAACAGTTGTGATTTTTTACTGCAGATAGGCAGCAATTTTCAATGCATCTTTCAGGCTGAGCCTGTCATCTGTTCTGACACCCTACACAAAGTGAATTACCTGCAATGTTTCACAGACTGTAATACATAAGTAAAGTGTATACTTATCTTAAATAGTTTTTCAAGCTGTATTAGTATCTTCCATGGAAACAGGATGAAAATAAGGACAAAAAGCTAGAAAAATTCTACTGCTTTTAATTGTACAAGAGTAGCAAATCAATTACAGATGCAGAAGGATAGCACTACAAAATGAAGTTTGAAACCAATTTGAGGTTATAATTCAGAACTGCAAAGCATTCTTTCTTATACTGATTTTCATATTACAGTTCATACATCAGAATCAATAGTTATATGCATACTTTGTGCACTATTTTATAACCATATATAAATATTTATAGCAAAGACCCTATATCTTCCATAAAGAATCACCACAATAGTGGAATTTACAGATACTTTTTGTTAAAAAGTCAATTTTCGAGTTACTGATTGAATCAAATGTTATTTTGTCTTTTTAAAATCTAATATGTTCTGAGATTGGTTTAACATATTAGGTTATATTAATGTAAGGTTACTCAAGAAACTGTGCATTTTCTAACCTCTCATGTGAAAATTTTATGCAAATTATTTGTAAATGTGAAAGCCTCAGCAGAAGGGCTGCATTAACAGATCCTATTACAAAAGTATCCTCAATAATTTACAACCCAGCAAAGGCTGAATTGGATATAAATTGCTTCTACCATCATAAATTCTAAAATAAATGCAGAGAGCACCATCTTTTGGAGTCAGTGAAGCACTGACACTCTTTACGGTGAAAGCAGAGCATTGAGTTTCAGTTAAATAAATGTTTATATATGCAACAAGCTTAGCAAATTGTTCTGTGAGCAGTGTAACTAATGAAGCATGGTTTCAGACTCCTGTGCTGTGTCTCCCAGCACATAATCTTCCCAACCTTGCCAGCTCCTTCTGTGTCACTACTGCCTGCCTTCCTCTGCAGCGTGATACACAGCTGTCTTCACAGGAGCTCGTTCAAAGAAGGGTTTCTTTTCACTGGACAATAGCTACTCACACTCTGGTTAGCTCATAGCTAGGTGTGTAGTCAACCAGTACATGTGCTGTTTGGCAAACTGTTAGCTGCTCCTTGGAGTAGATAAAGGACTGAAAATTCTGCTGGAGCTGTCCAATGGATTAAAAAGCTACTGGGAGTTTAGCAAGAAATTCAGGCTTATGGAGTTATATTAGGTTTTTAGTCCAAAAACTATTGGCATAAAGCAGGTAAGCTGTACCCAATTAAAAAAGAAAGGTGATATACCAATTAGCAGCTTTGCCAAAAAGGACCTGGGGTCCTGGGAAACAAGCTGACCATGGGCCAGCAATGGGTCCATGCAGCAAAGGCAGCCAATAGCATCCCGCACTGCTGCAGGAGCATTGCCGCCCACGGGTCAATGGAGGTGATTCTTCCCCTCTGGTGAGGGCCTGGTGAAACACGTCTACAGTGCTGTGCCTAGATCAGGGCTCCCTTGCTCTGAGCAGGGGGCTTTGGCTAGTTTGGGACAGCATTACATTTCTTAATAGCAGTCTATACAGTGCTAGGTTTAGGTCTATAATCAAAACAGTGCTGACAACACAACAGTAATTTAGCTCTTCTGAGCACTGCTTGAACAGTAATGAGGCCTTCTGTGTTTCTCACTCTGTCCTCTTCCATCCCTGAGGCTGGGGGTGAGTAAGAGGTTGGGAACGAACACAGCTGGGACAGCAGACTTGAACTGACAAAAGGAATATTCCATACAACATAACATCTCAGGAATATTCCATACAACATAACATCTCACTCAGCAATAAAACTACAGGGATGTTTTTCCAAGGTAGCCATTACTCAGAGGCTGACTGGTCATCAGTCTGCAGGTGGGAGTTAGCCTTTGCATCCCTTTATATTTTTTTTTTTCTTCATCTGTTGAACTATCTTTACCTCAATCCACAAATTTTCTCTCCTTTTTGCCCTTTCAATTATATCTTCTGTCCTTCTGGGGATGAATGAATGAGAAAAGGAGTGTGGGCTTAGCTGCCAGCCAGGGTCAACCCCTATAACTAGACAGTCTCCAGAGAGGCCTTCTGGTGCCTTAGCTCTTCTGTGTTTCTAAAATATCTACACATGGAGCTGATTTACCATGGGATTACTGTCTACAATACTCTATTGATTTTTTTATCATGGAAAAAAAAGTATCTAAAAAGTGAATATTTGTACTCCATGCATATTTTTATCTCTGTCACTATTTTTTAGACCTATGAATTAATGCCATTATTCTTTTGCACCAAAAGTTGAAGACCCCTTACCTCTTGCTTAATTTGGCAGCCTAACTCATGTTATTTTGTCTTTAACTCCACACCGGCAACAGCTCACAGAGTGCAGGGCTTTCTAGCACAACACCCACAAGCACATATAGTCTCCATTTCTGTTAAAAATTTCTAAGTTTTAAAAGCAGTAACAGATTTTTCAATACAAAGCAGATCTGAGTTTGCATAACAAGTCAATTCTTGAATGACTATTTTCCAGCATCGTTTTCTTCACATCCTGTCATACTGCATAGGTGCTTTTAACAGGATGACAGTATAATCACAGCATTATTGCTATGTATTCTTGCTCTGTTGAACTATTAATATGCAATTGGCTATGAGGTAGTTTCAGATTTATCTTCTCCATTAGAGGTCAGCAGAGGACCGTTTATCTAACCAGGATCTGAATGGTTCCCATTTCTTCTTGAAATTCTAGGTCATTCAGCCAGTGGCAAAAAAAATGAATTTGACATTATGGGTCAGAAAAAGCTAAATCTAAAAGTTCACAATAACTATTGCCTGTTCCATCTGGAATAGTTTCATTGTAGAATCATTGTAGACCAATTTAGACCACTTTAAAAAATTGTGGAATTTGAACAGCATGCCATGAAAATTAACGGCAACATGAACAGACATACTCATGAAGAGTAGACATGTCTACAAGACCCTCCTTATAAAGACAAACTGCAAAGAAAAACTCAATTTTGTTGTCTCTTCCTACTGTTTGGTTTTGGGGGCAGGAGTAAGTCATAGTCAAGAGGCTCTAAGTTAACTCACTGTCTCTCACATTTTCCGTACCATTGAAAAGTCACCTCGACCTAGGAGACCACCTAGATCAGATGATTCCTCTTCCAATTTTTTATGTATCCCTGTCTAAAGAGAGTATTTCACCTCACTTTCCACAGAAGAATATCTATAAAGCCACTGCTTCTCCAAGCCTGAAATTAGTCATGACTTTCACACAATGACTAAGAAACCTTCATAGGTGTCCAATTAGCAAAAATTTAGGATTGTGAGTTCATTTTTCTTTAGCTGCTGTTAGAGAAACTGTACTGTTTTGAGTCCTGAAGTTAAGCTTAGTCACTGTTTTGTCAGAACCGAGGAATGTTTCCAGAACTAGTCTGACAAGGATTTATGAGGGAATAAAGGACACTCACATACATCAAGTTATTATGAATACTGAGATTTATGACTCACAGTAAACTGTTCTCTCAAAGGCCACACTGTCATGAACTCACCTACAATTAAGACTGAAAAAGCTCAGATTAATGAGTTCAAGAATGTACACAGGGAAATTGTTCTGAAAACACAGAAATCCCCTAACACTATCTGAAGAATATGCTATTTGAGAAAAAAAAAAAAGTCACATTACTGAAAAAGAAATAATAAACCAAAATATGATTATATAGCCACACATAAAAACTCCCTGCTCCAATTTTCAGGCAAATTCTAGGTTCCCCAAGACATTTTTTAAAACTTCTATCATACAAATAGGTTTTTTCATCACAAGTAGTTTTAACTACAGATAAATCCTCTACATGAAATTTTCCCATTAGCAGATTCTATACCAAAGCTTATTTTTGAAGAATATTAAGGAGATACGCTCTAGTGAAAATAATCTAGACTGAAATTTCCTAATCCAAGAAAAAGAATTCCTTTGAGTATTATTAGACTGTTTCAAGAGTTGGGAACATAATTACTAGGAAAAGGAGTAATATCCAGGCAATTCCCCAAAAGGTTTCATTCATTTATAGAAAATAAATTTGAAATCATTTGCCTTTCCCCTTAATACATTCTAATACAAAAATCATCATATTCCTGTGGAACATTTCACACCAGCTTTTGGCGAGTTGTTTGTTCCCCTGCTTAAACACAGTAGCCAGCTTCTGTCTTCACACACATAAAAAAAAATTGTATAAATACAGACAATAAATCGATAAAAAATAAACTGGCACAAAATTGGTGATAAAATTGCACTTTTTATGGTAACTAGATCCTCTTCCCAGGGTCTACTTTCACATTAGGCCAGTATTTATAAAACTGGTAAGACAAAAAAAGCCAACTTTCTGGAGAAAGCAACTTCTCTTGTACCCTAAATGCTAATATACTCCATAAGATGTCAAAAATGCAGAGCCAAAGAGAAACAAGAGGCAGTCCTGCACAGATTGAAAATGTGACTTCTCATAATGCTGCGGGACAAAAAAAAAGAAAAAAAAGTAACTGTATGTTGTCAGAGAGGAAAATATAATTGCCATTACTTGCTTCAGAATACTGAAAGCAGTCCCTCTTCCTCAGCAGAACACTTAAGGCCATATTCACAGGTTTTCAGGATGCCCCAATGTATTATATTTTCTAGACAGAAGAATATGAAAATATACTAAACTGCAAAACCCCTCTGCAGTATTCTGACATAATTTTTTCCCTTCCTCTACCTGACTCCACACTTCAAGAGGACACACACAGATGTGGAACAATGGACAAGTCTCATTGGATCTTTACATTATTGTAGCAATGGGACTCAGAAGCCTGAAAAATATCCATGTCACTCATTTTCATATAATGAGGACAGAAAACCCTTTTAAACTAAAAAATCTGATTTCATTAGAATATAAACCAGAATACTTGACTATTTAGTTAAATCTAGAGCAACTGAACTAAATAAAGTTAGACTCAGAATCTCGTTACTGACAAGAAGGGAAAACAGGGAAAAAAATGAAACCATTGTTAGCCTAATTAAAATATTAGTAAATTAACAAAACTACAACAGTTATGACTGATCCAGTAACATTAATATTCAAAGTCCAGCTGCCACAGTAAATCCTCATTAATAATATCCCCTTTAAAAGCACCATACAAGAAGAACTGCCAGTACTGATCCCTCTTTGTTGGTACTAAGATCACCCTTGCAATGCCCTTCTGGATATGCCTGTGGGCAGCTTCAATCCGCCTAAAACAACAGCACTGGGGGGAAGTAGAGGAGGTCACACACTAGGGCTTTATCAGAAGTTGTTCACGGATAGACTTTCTTCCTCCTGTAGTCTGGCAGAAGCAGAGTGTCAATGATTTCTTCCTCCTCTGCCTTAGGCTTGTTTGGGTTTGTATTTGTGCTTTCCCTTACCACGGCCCACACCACCAATTGTACTGCACAGACCCAACTCACCCTGGGGAGGTGAGAGTCACTCACCCCCAGCAGCTGGGGTGGCCAGCACCATGTAGACCAGGATGAGGCTCTGGTCCCACAGGGCTTCTGATAACAATGGCAAAATCGTAAGTATGCAGATCACACACTTCCATTCTGCTCTTGAAGGAAACAACTACAAGCACAAACACAGTCCCAGTGGTGTCTTAACCTGACAAGAGCGCTGTTCTCAGCCACTGTATATTACTGTCACAGTTTCATGAGTGCATCTTATATCATGTCTTGCTTTAGTCTACTTCCACCAGTTATTCTCACTGTCTAGCATTCCAACTGCTCCTGAAGACTTCAGAGAAGGTAATCTTGAGAAACTTGAATTTTGGAGCGAACTGGATGCCTGTGTGAAGGAAATATAACTGAACCATCAAACTCAGCTCTCCTCAGACAAAAAAGCCAAAAACATAGAGAGAGGCTTGCATAAATGTATTAGGTTGTCATATTTTCTCCCTTTCTCAAGAAAAAAAATAGTTTTTATACAGACTCACAGACACATACATCAATTGATCAAGTAATTTCTCCTTTGGTGGCAAAAAGGGAAGACTATGTCTTCTTGCCATCTTCTAAGGTCAGCAGATTTATTTGCAGTGAAGAACATAAATTTAACAACACAAATTTATCTTCTGAGAAAAGTAATGGCAACTAATAGAAAAACTTAGGAAAAACTGAAGGCACAACTGTAGCTTGATTAATGCATATTAAAATCCATAGTGGAAGGCATCATATGTTTCAAGAGGCAGATATGAGGCTGCAATTGCTGTGTTTGTGAAATCCCAGACCAAAGAGAATTTCTTTTTATATACATTTCATTTATTTTGTGAAACATGTGAAATATTTGTTTAGTATTGTTCTATGGTAGATTACATTCTATCATCCTCCCACATGTCTAGTTTGATTTTGACATAGATATCTTTTACTTGAATTCTGCTAAAAACATTTGTAATAGGAAGAAATAAGGAAACAAACAACCCCCTTCAAATTATTTCCACTCTAACTCATCAAATACAGGGGAAAATACCCCAAACAAATTACCAAAAGCACGTCAAGAGTAAAGGTGGTCATCTAAAGTAATTTGACACATTTACCAGAAAACCTGGTATTTTTGAAAAGCCTGTAAAAATTTATAAAAGGATTGTGCTGCCTTTCCAGCACTGACAGAAAATAGAAGTAGTACGCATGCATACACAAACATCAGTGATTAGACAGAATTCAATGCCAATTATTATTTTTTGACACACCAATAAGTTGCCTTATAAGTGCTGCCATCATCTCTTTTCTATTTCTTCTCTGTGACCTTTTCTCATGGTGAAATAAACACACTGGTATCCAAAAGAGTAAACTGCAAACTACAAACCCCAATATTTATTAATTCATTTGGAATCCAAACAATGTATATAAAGCAACATTTGAAATGTGTGCCACACACATTTGAAAGTTTTATTTTAGCCTCAATTAAAAAAATAAAATAAAAAAAATAACTTTCTCAAATCAATATAAAAAGGTAGCATTGGTCTGATATCACACAATACTACTACTAAGTAATTACAGCAAATGCACAATATGCAAAATCATCATCTTTGTGCATATTAGCCCTTACCACATCAGTCTTTCTGCTTGCATTCATATCTCACAGAAAATAGACGAAATGCCACCTGTTTTATTAGGTTGAATATGCACTACTGTGACAGCAGATTTCTTCGGCAATTTACTGAATGTTTCTCACTAATTATATTATGAAGAGCACCATCATCATATTTCTGTTCCACCGGCAGAAGGATAAGTTTCAGACAAGCCTGTCTGTCTGGTAGAATTATTTTCCTAGTTATATCGGGCTTGCAGGAGCCTAAAATAAAAATATTTAACCTTTTCTACAATTCTGTAGTTGCATTACAGCATTATTAATTCCCCAGCCTTACAGAAGCAAAACTTCCAAAGACCCTGAGATGAATTTTCTGTGTTAATACTGCAACAACCGCTTTCATCCCCTGAAAACTGTTTTTTAAAATCACCTTTTCAGACCTATACTATCCACATCACACCAACTTCAACACAGAAAACAAACCATAATAGTACCATGATAGCCAGATCCTAGCTCTCCAGCCTCATTCAGTCAAGCTTTCACCAATGATGCTACAGGATGTGGCCTTACATTAATATCTGACTGTTTTGTTTTTACTTATTTCCAATGAATCCCTACCATCTATCATGTATTTCGTTGAAATTCTTACCCTTAACAGGCTTGGCATGCACAGCAGCAGCCTCCTGAACAGTATCTTCTCTATGTGTTGGCTTCTTGTTGTGAGCTTTGCTCCTTAAAGAAGAGTGACCAGGCAAGGTAGATGTGGAAATAGGGCAGTAATATCTCTGGAGTCAATGAATATGCACCAGAGGAGAAGTTTCCATGTTGACAATTACAGGAAGCGGTCATTGCACAAGTAGCCTGACTGCAGCTCATGCAAAGACACAGGCAAGCCCCTGTGGGGACAGAAAAAACAGATCAAAAGGGGATTTTTCAGAATTTGCAGTAACCCAGACAGGTGCTGAACAGACTGAAACCAAGCCTAGAAGCACAGTCCACCTGCAGTAATCCATGAATAGGCAGGGAGTTGTGTATATAGACCTTTTGTTCTAATATGTTACATAGTCATCGTATGAGAAATTGCAAATACAGGGGATTGTACTCTAAAAAATACCAGGTTTTGTGTCTCAAAATATTTTGAGACTCCATTGAGAAACTCACTACTACAGAAAGTTTTAGAAAGATTGATTTGTAAGCTCTAGCTCACTCCTTATTTCTGTTACACTGTATGGTATATAAAGCTATGCTGAGATGAGCAGCTATTATCAGCTGTCTCATATTTCTCATTCCTTTTCCCAGGACAGAAGATAACATTCTATGCCATACCTGCAGAGAGATAGGCCTGTTCAGCCTCAAGGAGAGACAACTGAGGGGGGACCTCATTAATGTGTATAAGTATCTGAATGGAGGGTGCCAAGGGGAGGAGCCAGGCTCTTCTCAGTGGTGCCGAGCCAATACTATAGAGACAACAGGCAGAAACTGATGCACAGGAAGTTTCACCTGAATATGACAAAGAACTTCTTTACTGTGTGAGTAGCAGATTGTCCAGATTGGTTGCGGACTCTCTCACTGGAGATATTCAAGACCCTTCTGGGTGCAGTCCTGTGCAAGGTGCTCTAGGATCACCCTGCTTGAGCAGAGAAGTTGGACAAGATGACCCATTGTGGTCGCTTCCAACCTAATCCATTCTTTGAGTCTGTGATTCTGTGACTTTAAGTGTGTATGTCTTAACTGTTCCCCTCCCCATTTAATTTATTATTTTCCTTAGACATTTCTGAACAAACTTTTAAAAATCCCTACCTATTTAATTCCTGTTATACATACATAATACACAGATTACATGGCTTCTTCAGAATTTTATTTCTAACTGTTCAGTGTAAACCTAAAGCTAATTCATGCCGCTAAAGAGAAACTCCCTTTCAACTTCCCTAATCTTCAAAAAGAGCTCACAACCAGCAGCAATTCATAATGACTGCAGGAGAAGGAAGGATTTGAGTCCTTGTGAAGGAGTTTGAGAAAGCCAAACACATCTGAGGGGACAGGAGTAGCACAGAGCTAAAGGTAACAGGAGAGACAGAAAACACAGAGCCAGATATTTATAATGAATTTCAGCATGTGCTTCTTTTAAGTATTGGAATTCTTCACAGCCATATCTACTAACTACTGAAGACATAAATATATGCTACTAGAAAACAGCTCAAAATAGAGCATGTGACCATCTAAACTAAAGCAACTGGTACAGGATCTGGAAATTACTCATCAAATTACTGACCATTGTTACACACTCTGCATTACTCATCTAAATGACCCCTATGACACAGTAATACATATTCAGTCACGGGAGATGGAATATTTTTATTTAATTTTCATAGCTAAGTGCATCTTTAGTTCAGAATTTGTGCTTTTATTTAGGTAAATCATGGACCACTCCTCCTCAGATCTGAATACCATCACAGTTCTCTAGCCAGAGCAAACCAGAAAACAAAGACCACTACTGTTTGCTTAACCTATGCACTCTATCAAGTAAGGTTACTATTAATTCCCATCTATCTACCAAGAGTGCAATCAGAATGTAAGTTGATGGTTTAGAGGCACAAGAGGCAAGAGCCCTCAAGGCTGAGAAATTCCTGCACTACCTTTGTGCCTTAAAAATCTTAGTGTCTCGGTATATACTGAAAACTGAATAAAGGCTGAAGTTTTAATTTGCATGTTGAAATTCTTAGGTGTTTATGCTTTAAAAACTGTTTTTTCCACATATAAAACTTATAAAAGTACTAGTGCTAGCATGAAATAAAGCCATGATTTATGTATTCATTTGTAACTTCTGTACTAAATATATAACAGAAAAATTTGAGAGTAATAATTTTCAGTGTATTGCAATTTTAGAAGTATCATTTGTTATATGATGTCCTGCAGTCGGTTTCTGTGTCTAGGTTTTGGTAACAGGGGAGCTACAGGGGTGGCTTCTGTTGGAAGCTGCTAGAAGCTTCCCCAGTCTGGTGGAGCCAATGCCAGCCGGCTCCAGGATGGGCTGCCTGTCACTGGCCAAGGCCAAGCCAGTTAGGAATAATAATATCGCCTCTGTGATAACATATTTAAGAACAGAAGGTTGTTGTGCAGGTGAAATTTCCAGCCAGGGAAGAGCAGAGTGAGAACGTGGGAACAACAGTGCAGACACCGAGGTCACGGCAGAACGGAGGAGCAGGAGGTGCTCCAGGCAATGGAGCTGAGGCCCCTGCAGCCTGTGGTGCAGACCATGGTGGAGCAGCTCTGNCCCTGCAGCCCATGGAGGACCATCGGGGTGCAGAGACCCACCTGCAGCCCATGGAGAAAGGATCCCACGCTGGAACAAGTTTATCCCAGGTAGGACTTGTGGCCCCTGTGGGGGACCCACCCTGGTACAGCTCATCCATGAAGGACTGCACCCCATGGAGAAGTGACCCATGGGACAGCAGTTTGGGAACAATTGTTGCCTGTGGGATGGACTCACGCCAGAGAGGTCCATAAAGGACTGTCTCCCATGAGAGGGACCCCACGGGAGCAGGGGAAGGACTCCTCTCCCTGAGCAGTGGCAGAAACAACTGACAGCAACCCCCATTCCCCGTCCCCCTGCACCGCTGGGTGAGAGAAAGGAAAACATGGAAGGAAGGAGGGGTGGGGGGAAGGTGTTTTTGAGATTATTTTACTTTTCACTCTTTTGCTCTGATCCTGTAATAAATTTAAGTACCATCCCCACTTTGAGTCTGTTTGCCCATGAAGGTGATCAGCAAGTGACCTCTCCCAGCTGTCATCTCAACTCATGAATCCTTAGCTGGTTTTTTTTCTCTCCTCTATCCACTTGCAGAGGGAAGTGAGACAGTGGCTCTAGTGAGTACCTGGCATCCAACCAGGGTCAACCCAGTACATGCCCAAATACCGATTTTTAATGTAATAACTACAGACCGATTTCTACACATATTTTAAATAAATTTTTCCACTTTTTTTTACAGGAGTTGGTCACTTGATCTTAGATGAGATGAGATCAAAGGGAAGGATGGTAATCCTTCAATATGTGATATGCAACTATTTTTCCTTGAAGAATGGTAACCTTGAGAGAGAATGAGATAGTCCTGTTTTTCTGTTTCAGGTTCTTAGCTCTGCAATAAATAGATGCTTTTCTTAATTGTAGATACTTCTAACAGTCTCTCCCAACCAGTGCTGCTATCAAAATTTTAATAACCAATTATTCCTCTTTTCATTCCAGTGTCAATAGTAGTTATTTAATAATTTAATAAATAGTAAATAAATAACATTATACTGAGCAAGCAGGCTAACATGGCTCCAAATTCTGAGCTAACAGAGATATTATTTGTATAAAGAAATCATTTTAGCTCAACAATATTTTTTCACATTTAAGCTAAAACAAGAGATATTGCATCTTTAGGAGTAAAGTACAGTCTCTACCTTCCATACTTAAAAGGCAAGAGTAGCTGATTTTTTTCCACCCATATTCTTGTTTTGATAGTTCTCAATAATTGTAAGAGCTTTCCTCCTATCATAACAGTATCTACATTGCTGTATTTATCCACCTGTTAGTATGATATACCCCATTTCGAACACTGTCCTTCTCATACGTTACCTAAGCCCAAATAATATCATTACTTAGCTGGAGACAGAGTAGAAATTGCTACTACAACAGAAATTCTATATCTTAGGATTGTTTTTTTCCTCTTTTCTAAGCATACCAAATGTTAAAAAAATTGCTTGAGCTTTGGGGATTAGGATTTTTTTGTTGTTCATGGTTGGTTAGTTCTTTTTTTTTAATTGAGAAGCCAATTAAAAGGCCATAAAGTAAAGGACTGTAGCTTATCTTGCCTTATTTTTGGTCTCTCACCTAAGCTAATCATCCAGTCTTTCTTTTCAGTTAGTGGATCAAAACCACACCTCTAGGACACAGTCCATCATATTTCATTTGCTTCTTTACTGCATGATGCAATCAATCACACCAAGGAAGTATCTTGCTCTTCCATGACTGTAGGACAACTACATGTGATTAATTCAGGTATATGTATTTTTCCTCTGGAACATGATTCCTCCCTTAAAACACTTCAAGGTGGTCGCCTAGAAGAGCAGCTGAATGTGTTGCTTCATAGCCTCTATACTGAAATATAAAATTTATAGGCCTTAAAGAATGCAATGCTTCACTACCACTTTGGCAACGGCCTGAAGGGCAGGCAGAACATTTTGCTTAGCTTGCTTTCTCTCTCTCTCAAAATCTATGGGTTTATTTCTGTCATAGCTGCAAACACAAAGCTATAATACTGTTATAAATAATACTGGTTTTAAAACTTCTCACTAAAAATTCTTTGCAAGCGTAGTGACAGATTTGCTGCTAACAAGCAAATGAGCATCACAGGAAGAAACAAAAATAGTGTACTACCTTGCACGTTTTTCTCCTGCTTTCCCACTCCCTGTGCAATATATAATTCTACATAATTATTTAGTGCCCTGTGGTGCTGAATGCTGTAGGCTGATGGAACACAATGTTGAAAAATTGTCAAAGAAAGTAGAACTAAATGACTCTATGACCTCTCAACGACATGTCACCATAAGATGGTGAGAAATTTGCATGCAAGCTGAAAGGCTTTTTTAAAGTTACTTAAAGGTATTTTGTGACATAGTTTTATATTTAAATCCTATGATTTTCTTCAAAGAATTCTTCATTATCTTTCAGGTTAAAAAACACCCCAAAACACATAAGCAAAGAACAAAAAATCAAGCAAACAAACCTTTGCCAGAAGGTCTGAATAACAAATGAAAAATCCATTTGAAAACTATTTTAGAATCAAAAGTATATTTTTATTCTAGTTTAATTATATTTTGCATTATATTAGAGCAAGAATTTATTTACATATCTTAAAACACAGAGGACTTTAGTTTGTTTTTGTTAAAAAAGATCGTACACCACTTGTCATTTATATGAACAAAGTAATGAATTGCAAATGGAGAGAACTTGGTGAAGCATGAGACCATTTTGCAAAATATTTATATATCCTACACAGATTATTCCTGGAAAGGTTATTTGAGTACAAGTGTGACATTTTGAAATGTGTGACTGCAGTGAAAACTAAATCAATCATAAGTCATTTATCACTTAGTAATGAAATTTAATGTTTATCTTCATTCTCATTCTTATTTAAAGAGGTCTTGTCCCTGTAATTATTTGCTTTGAGTCAGATCTTCCTACTTTTTCCAGACAATTAGCATTTTTCTTGATTACATCTGACCTGGACAGGGGTCTGTTCTTCTGTAACAAATACATTTTTAAATAAAATTAATAACCCAGCTTGAGTCATTGATATATCAGAGTATTATTCAAAATTTAATTCCACGGCATTTTGCCCACTTACTATATCTTTTCCACCAGCTTTATATCTTTTGCAGCCATTTTAGATAACCAGGCAAACAAACTGTGGTCTCTAGCTTTACAGTCCCAAGCTAACCTTTTCTCCTGCTTGGGCTTCCACTTCAGAGCATTGGTTAAATAAGAACAAAAGGTAATACATTCTGTGTACTAGCAGAATAGACTACATGTTCACTAACATCTGATTTTCTGTTTCTATGTTGTTTGAAATTTCCCAACTTGCACTAATTTCACTTATGCATAATAATTACCTGCACAAAAGTCTTACAGCTATACTTCAATAATATTCAAGGTATTTGGTATTATTTTTGTACACAAATCAAGGAAACATTTCCCCTACTCCCCTCTCTCCCCCACAAAATAAAAAAAAAAAAAAAAGGAAAATTGAAAACACACCAGCACATGATCAGGTATTTAAAGATTGGATAAAGGTTGTGTGTACATAGTGATTCAACAAGAGAAATTATGTCTCTATAAACAAAATTAATCTTAACTGCAGTTTTCTTTATCAGAAACTGTTTTCCGCTAGCTCAGGGAATTTGCACACTTGCATGCATGTGTTTTTGATTAAACATATTATTAAATATGATAGCTCCTTCAGGACATACATTTTACAAAGGTTTGTCTCACAGATCCTTCTGAATGGAACAGTAACTTTGATGTTGCAGAAAACTGCCTTTTCATCAAAGGTAATGGTGGGTGTTGCAGAAAAAAAAATGGGATACAACTTAGATGGGGTCAGGACAACAGGAGTGTGTTATTGCAGCTATAGGAGAGAACACAGAGCAGCAGCAATGTGTCACACTGCTGATATGAATTCTTCCTCTATGGGTCAGAGTTTCTATACCTTTAGGTTATACAATCCATTCTGCACCAACACTGTGCCAGACAAGTGGGACATGGTAAAAAACAATAGTAAATGAAATCCTTCTGATAAGGAGTGTCTACACAGTACAGCCTGACAGGAATAATCCACTTTGTTAACAAAACTGTGCTGACTGGCAAGACTGCCACACATTTCTTAACTAGTAAGGCCTACAAAAACCCATGAGACCTTCAGTCTCTTCCTTCCACAAAGAAAATGTGCATCATAGAATCACAGAATGGTTTGAGTTGGAAGGGGCCTTAAATGCAGAAGCACCACATTACTAATTTTTCCATCAGTAAACAAGATCATCACTGCACAGTTTTGGCTGGTGCCAGTCATCTAAAATAAATGCACTCTGTAGTCAAGCTTATGTTCCTAAGGCAAGAATGTGCCTTCCATGCTGGTATTGTTTATCAATAAAGAAGAGTGCATTTCTATTTGGTCAAGTGGAAGTTATCCGAAACAATAACAGGATTTTTAGAAAGGCAAAACCAAAAAATAAGAGAATCCCATGCATTTTCCTCAGACAATATATCAAATTTCACAATAAAGTTTCAGTGTTTGAATAACCAGGATTTTTTGTTAGAATGGAAATAAATTATTGACTGTTGGGTTATTCTGGGATGGATAATTTCTTACTGTTAATGGTAATTCTCTCACTGGAATAAAGTTTACTTTTTTGAAGTTTTTATGGGATAGTAAACTCAGCTTCCTTTCATTTCACTTGAAGTGCCAGTCTGAAACTACTGACTGACTCTAAGAATCAGTAATAGCAGGCTGAGGTCCCTTCAGCTACAGTTGCAAGGCATACTTCTTGAACTTGCCTTTTCTAAAATGAGATCAGCTCTCATCTCTACTGCACATGCATTTTCCTTTAGATCTGTGAAGTACACATAGCGTTATAAGAAGGTGGTTAGATGCTCCAAAATCTGCATGTAGACTGTTTTGGTACAGTGGTCAATAATCCCAAAGTCAGCTTTGGGTTCCTTACCCAGCTTTACACATGACACTTCATCTATCTTTGTCCTATTCAGAAGCTGCTCAGTAATATGTTGTCACACTGCTCAGGTGGCAATTCTCTCTGTGCATTCCTGTAGAATTTTCCTTTGGCACCACTAATATTAACATTCTAAGAAATAGTTGAGAAGCATAGAAAAGTTACAGTTACAGTACAAGTAGTATAGTTCAGAGAATCAGCCCTTAAAAGTGAGCACTCAAAGAGATAGCTCCTTCCAAACTGACAATCTGCAGAATAGTAGTTGTTCATGTACAGACTGTTAGAGACATGGCTGAGGGAGAGGCTGTGACACCACACAGGAGCACACACAAACTCATATGATAGTCTAACAACAGGTATCCTACTGTCTTTCTGTTCTTTTCGAAACATTTCTACCTACATTTACAAGACCTAAGCTATCTTTGTAATTTGGAACCTCATACTCTTCAAGAAGCCAGGTTTACAAATAAGATAATGGCTTCAGCATAAAAGACAAATTCAGGTCTACACAGCAGGATTTCCAATTAAATTATTAGGGTTATATATACATATATATTTCTTATTTCTAAATCTTATTAAAGCATTTACTGAATATAAAGAGGTAAGGGAACTATATATAAAATATATGAAAAGAGCATGCAAAAGAGGCAAAATCAAAAAAGAAGTTATGAAGTAATGGTGGAAAGGGACATAGTAAAACATAAGGAAGAGATAACAATATATATTTGTGTCAAAGCACTGGGAACTAATAAGTCAATGTTACTGAGCTACTCAGTAGTTTGAGAATACTCAAACCTAGAAGCAAAGTGATTGCATACGTCTTTAATCCTATTTAGAAATTACATTTATATACAAAATTGGCTAGTTTATCTGCTTCAATTAGTCTTTCTCCAGACAGGCATTCTTCACTACTATATATTTATACTAGAGCTTATGGCAACATTTCCTAGGTTAATTTGGCTTGGAATACCAAAAAATAGATATAAATAATAATAATTGGAAAACCTTTGGATTTGTTTAAGAGATGTTCGTGGTTAAGTGGGCTTTTTTGTCCGTTTTGTTTTTAAATATAACTTTGTGCTGATTATTTAAAAATATTATAGAGATAAGAAATCCCCTCTAACAATTTATACTTCGATAAAACACTCCAGGGTGCCCATTACTTTTTGATATCAGCATGCATACTAAACTCAGTGTAGGTGAGCTGTGTTAATATTATGCTTCAACATCACACCCTGGAGTGTCTTATTGCTTAAATGATGAAAAGGCCAAACATTTACAGTGTACTATCATGTTTCATAGAACAATTCTACATCACCATTCTTTGTTACCTCATCCTTTCGGGAAAAGTGGTTGCAAGAAAAAATAACAAACATCATTCAATTAAAACAGCTTTCTCAAAGGGCTAATACACAGCATTATCTTGTAGTTCTCTTTCAGTAGTGAGGTCATATCCCTTGTACATACTGTTAACACACATGCATACTGATATATAAATTATATATAAAAAGGAAATCTGGCAAAACTTACAATCAACATTTAACTAGATATTAATATTTTTAAATAACGTGAAAGGACTGAATGTTGTAGAGGCTGACATGTTTACTGCGGAATGTATTAAGCTCGAGAAAGAACAGAGCTGCGTTGGGTGGGAAACAGAATTTTAGGTCAGCATCAGTGTCTCATTACACATCTCAGCTATTTCAGGGCGGAGACTATCATCCTGAGAGCCTCTCATGGTAATAGCACACTACAGTGGAGAACAGTAGAAGAATCTGCAATCAGACAAGTCTTTTAAACAGCTTCAGAGATGGTGACTCAACCACTTGCCTGGGTAGCCTGTTCCAATGCTTGAAAACCCTTCGGTGAAGAAATTTTTTCCTACTATTTAATCTAAATCTCCCCAGCGCAACTTGAGGCTATTTTCTTGCTTATTACTTGGGACAAGAGACCAACCCCCATCTTGCTACAGTCTCCTTTCAGATAGAGAGTGATAGAGGCACTCTGAGTTACTGAATCCTATACAATGAACCTCAGCTATCCAGCCTGTCCAGATCCTTGTGCAGAGACTTCCTACCCTCCAGCAGATCAAAGCTCCCACCCACCTTGGTGTCATCTGCAAACTTACCAAGGATGCACTTGATCCCTTTGTTCAGATCATCAATAAAGATAACAAACAGGACTGGCCCCAGTACTGAGACCTGGGAAACACTGCCTGTGACCAACTACCAGCTGGATTTAACTCCATTCACCACCACTCTTTGGAATTGATCATTCTGCCAGTTTTTTACCCAGTGAACTGTGTAGCTGTTCAAGCCGTGAACAGTGAGTTTCTCCAGGAAAATGCTGTGGGAAACAGTGTCAGAGACTTTAATAAAGTCCAGGTAGACAACACCCACAGCCTTACCCTCATTCTGTAAGATGGTGACCTTGTCACAGAAGGAGATCAAGTGAATCAAGGATGACCTGCCTTTCCTAAAACCATGTTGACTGGGCCTGTTCCCCTGGTTGTGCTCTAAGTGCCATGTTGTGACACTCAAGATTGTCTGCTCTGTGACCTACTCCAGCACTGAGATCAGACTGACAGGCCTGCAGTTCCTTCACACAAGTTGAAGGCTCCTGGAGGGTCTTTCTACTCCTCTCAGGTTTCCCCAGTTCATAAAACCCCTCTGTACACCATGCTAGAGTGTTCTACTGCAGATTGTGCCAGCACTGGAGACAGCATCCAAAAGGAGGATTTTTGTTAGTGCTTCCTCTACTTAACTTGCTTTTGATTAATTCAACTAGTCTGTCACACAGCAGTTCTATATACTATGAAGATTGAGACAGCACAAAATACTATACCTCCTGAATACTACTTCATCTTTAATTTGAACTCAACAGCCTTTAACAGGTTCTACAGGAATCTACCAGGAAAAACTTAACACAAATTCTAAAAGCAGCATATTTTTGCACAGTAAGCTAAAAACTCTGGTTCTCTCAGCACCTCAGCTCTCATCCCAGAAGAAAATAATTTTCTCTACCTATGGGGAGCGGACACTGATTCTTCAGGCGCATGACATTTTGTGGTACCAAGGCTTTTCTAGCAAACATTGGACTCTTTTCCTCAGCCTACTTTTCATTAAGTTGTAGGACTAATCATGCCAAGATGTCTTGTATCTCTGCAGAATTCCTGGAAGGTTGCTAAAGAAGGCTGTAGGCCTGCTTCCTAAATGTTACCGAAAATAACTTTCCTATCTGCAAGTGCATAACACCACTTCAGCATTAGCTCCTCAGCTTGACCTGTAAGATACCTCTGAAGTCTGAATACCATTAAAAGAAAGCAGCAACAAACTTCATTGTTGTCTGCCATCCTTCTGGCATTTTCTTCTCTGAAGAGCCTTATCAGTCCTGAATCCCAATGCTTCTTTTTTTGGTTTTGTTTTTCTTTTTTTTTTTTAACTGATGTTATTTTACTGTCTATGGCAGACAGAGTAAATTAGGACCACACTGGAAATATGTGAATGTTCATCACTAGTAGTGTTGCCAAGCATTTGTGGTGGAATACTTTCAGTGGCTATTTTTCCTGCTTTCTAGAAGTTTCATTTAAAAGTTAAAACAATTTTTCTTCCAAACTCCTGAATATCACTTAGAAGTGAACTAAAAAACTTCTTTCAGGGTTAAGTAGCGCCAAGCTGCCACTTATTTTGCATAGAAATATACCTGAGTTAAAAAAATGCAATCTTCTTCAGGATTATAATAAGCAGTACTGATGATGACATTACTAAAGATTGAAGCGTAGAAAAGGTTACTTGCATAGTCTAGTTTTGTTCTAAATTTCTTTAAAGTTGTCTCAATATTGCATATTCCTTCACCCATCTAAGTTTTAGCTTCACCTTAAAACATGTGTTCAGTAATTTTCAGAAACTACCTCTATCAGCATGGATTTAAAAATTCATGTCTATTTTCTGCAACACTATCTTTAGTGTTTCGTTTATGTGCAGCCATTATTAATAATTAACAAGTCAAAAGTATTTACTCCATGTGTACACAAATAAGTAAAAAAAATAAAATAAAAGGAAAAATCTTTACATTTTTACATACCTTTCTGATTCTACTTTTCATTCCAAATTGGGAGTGTTCAGGGACATTTGAAATGAACAGACCACAAATACTGCTGTAGGCTTTTTAGGACAATAAATTATCAGTGCTAGTTTGAAAGTAATTCATCAGTGAAATGTGATTTCTTTTTCACACCTAAAGGGAAATGCTTCTTTTGCCTGGTACACAGAGATAAAAAGACATTTTTCTATTTCTCCTAGTTTTTATGCCCTCTCTGAAGGTTAGGCAGGCTGCTACTATCCTGAGACCAGCAGAAACCACAGCTTCCCCTCTTTCTGCCAGCATGCTCACTTCTCAACACAAAGTTTCAAACAGAATTAAACCAGAATATTGCTCACAAAATAAAGTAGATATTTATGAATTATTTTTTCCATTGAGTAAAAATGTATGTGTAGACAAACATATACCACTATAGTGCTATGGGGTTTATTTTCTAATTTTAATATAGACAACATAAGAAAAGTGAATTTCAGTGAGACCTCATGTAACAAAATCCAGACTACTCCCTCCTTTCAACACATATAGGTATTTCTTTCCCTTCACAGTTAAAGCTGAGGGCTTCATAGTTTAAAAATCTAGCTCTCACTCTGATTTACTCTACTTAAAAGAAAATGTATGAGTAATTGTGAACATGCATTTAATCTTTAAAGTACTCCTTGAAAAAGTCTCCTTACTTTATCCATCACTTAATTCCTTCCCTTGCAAATATGCCTTGTCCAGTGCCATCAATGATCCATGACTACACTAAAGAATAGACTTCCAATGCAGAAAAAAGATCCCCTTCAAATGCTAGAATTTATGGTCTCCTAATTTTTTTTATTTTTTTATTTTTGTAACACTCAAGAGAGGCAGTGTTTTAATCAAACTTGTATGTGCTGAAATTTTTACCAGATAAAAGTATTCTTAAATATATCAATCACACTGGTGCTGTGTTCGGTGCTGTCTTCAAATATATTGCTGTCTTCAAAATAAACAAATGACCAATTCTGAATTCCATAAAGACACTGGAGATACAGATTTCAGACTTATATTGAACTCAGCTATACTTCCTTTAGTGGGTTGGCCTTAGCTGGAAGCCAGGTGGCCTCCAGTATGCTGTATCACTTCCTCTTATGAGCTGGACAGGGGAGAGAAAATAAGATGGAATTAAAATCATAGTTCGAGATAGAGGAGTTTACTAAAACAAGGAAAGAAAAAGAAATCAAGCTTTTATTCTTTACTTTCTATCAGCATAGAATCATAGAATCATAGAATCATAGAATCGATTGGGTTGGAAAAGACCTCAGAGATCATCAAGTCCAACCCCTGCTTCAACTCCAGTCCGTTCACTAGATCATGGCACCAAGCTCCATGTCCAACCTCAGTTTAAAAACCTCCAGGGACGGTGAATCCACCACCTCCCTGGGCAAGCCAAGAGATACCTGGCCACTTCCAGAGAAGCAGGGCTCCAGCATGCATAGCAATTGGTCTGGAAGGCAAGCTTTGTAAATAATGAATGCCCCCACTTCCTCCTTCTTTTCTTAGCTTTCATATTTGAAATGACAGTGATACGGTATGGAATATCCCTTTGGTCAGTCTGGGTCAGCTGTCCTAGTTATGTCCCCTCCCAAGATTTTGCCTATCCCCAGCCTTTTGATGGGGGATAGAATGTTGGAGAGACAGTGCTGATGCTGTATCAGTGCTGCTGAGCAGTAGCCAAAACACTGGTGGGTTGTCAGCACCTTTCTAGGTACCAATGCAAAGCACAGCACTGTGAAGGCAGCTATGGAGAAAATTAACTCCTCAGCTAGACTCGATACACTTCTTGAATTCAACAGGCAAATCAATATAACAGACAAGGTAATATTAGAAGTATTAGCTTTGCCAGACAAGTATTTTGGATTCAAAATTCCAGTTTTGTCAGTGAAAAAATGCCAATAATTTCAACCATTCTGTCTCCAAATTTCCATTTAAATTGTCCTATATTGTATTTCTCTAACATATTCTCAAAAGTCTCCTCTCTGTCTTGATTACAGTGTGGTGCTAATTACACCATAATTACGTTTAAATGTAATTATGTTTGATCCCTGTATGGGCCATTCACTTAAGAGCTGGACTTGATGATCCCTTGTAGGTCCCTTCCAACTTAGAAGGGATTTTTTTTCAACATCAATGCTTCTTAAAATAAGACAATTAGACAGGTACTCACAGATCTTTTCTCACCACAGGAGAATTTTTCAAACCTTTCACAGAAGCAGAAAGTCAAGTTTTGGAGGACCAGGCATAAGCATGTTTTGTCTCAAACATTCTGACTGTTGTGGCAGGAAAGTTGTGATTGGAAGTGAGGGTCCCACAGAGCTACACAGGGCAGTGCTGTGCTGAGGCAACTTCCTGCTCTGTCTTGAGACTCCTGCTCAGTATCATGTTCCCCATCCCACCCTGAATCACTGCCTGAAGCGCTCAAAAGGGCTGGCTGTGCATGTGTAAATGAAATGGCATGAAAAATCTAGCTTACATAAGAGACACACACCAGATTAACTATAAAAGGAAGCTGATTGGTCCCCCTCCCGCTCTTTTCCCTCTCTTTCCCTTTCTTTGTCTCACTATCAGAGCTCCAGACCATTCACAGGACCAACACAGGATCTAGAGACTGCTGATCTTCTTTGTTCTCTTTCTCTCTTTTCTGCCTTTATTCTCTCCTCCCTTGCTCTGTCTGGGCAAAGTGCAACTATAATATTCCCGTACTCTGTACTGAGGTTTATTGTGGGAGTGGGAAACATGTAGAAGTGTGTTGTGGCTCATTAGCCAGCACCTCTGAGAAATGGTGTGTTGTGGCTTGTTAGTCAGCACCTTTGAGAAGTTTGTGGTGGGAGTTGAGAGCTTATTGATTTGTAGTGTAAAAATTAAGGGCTTGTTAGCCACTGCTTTTGAGAACTGTATTGTAAAATTTAAGGGCTTGTTAGCCAACACTTTCTGAGTCTAAACAGTGGGCTGGTTGCTGGAGTTAAGGCAACTATACAATAAAAGCATAAGAATTCCTTGACACATGGACTGGTGTCTTTGTTCAGCCTGGTAAGAATTGACAACAAACATTGCGACCCCACCAAGCGGGTCATGACACAAGTAGTATCCATCATTATAGTGTTGATATAAAAGAACTAAAGTCTCAGCAACCATTATAAAGGTAACAGCTATAAAAAAAAAGATGCAATAGTCATCTTTTGGGTACTTTTGGCTGTGCAATATGCTAACTAAACAGAAGAAATGCAAGAAGGAAAATAATTATTTTCCCCCCGAATTTTGCAACCAATAATCTGGAGGAACACGTTACTAAAGAGTCAACAAATCAAAGGAAAAGCTAAAGGGCAATGTTGCAGGAATTCAAAAAGGAAAAACAAAAATGTGCTTTTACTGTACAAGGGATTCTCTGCTATTAGCAGGCTGCACAATCTTTCTGATAACTATAAGCATTACTCCACAAAGAAAACATAGAAAGTAAAATGAACATATCATCTTGGTACTCATATAACTAGAAAAATAATCTAGGTAAAAGGTATTCAAGTAAAGGTACTGCATCTGGTGAAAGAATGAGTAAGATGGGTAGCAACAAGTTGTAGCAGTGACAAAACAGGTTCTGCTAATTGCAATTGAGGGGTAAGTGGCAGCTTAAAAGTTTAAACAATTAAGCATGCATTTTCAAGGCAAATTAGCAAAGCATATGAAATATCCTTCTACAGATAAATAACAATGACTTTCTTCCTTTCAAGAATTTTAACTCCAGGTTTCGACAAACAAATATTGGAAAACTGGGAACAGAAACTGTTTTCTTTTTTAGGTTCTAAGAACCTATTCCACAGTACTACCACTCTCTCAGCCTTTATGCACATGAATGGTATTAAAATAATATTTACATTTCATCTACATTTAACTGGCCACTGATTCTGCAGTCGAAACTAATCTCTCAGTTAAGACACTATTTGAAAATGCAATGAAAAATTAGATAGCATTAGAAAAGCGAGAGGGCAAGAAAGAGAGAAGCCTATATCTAATCTTTCAGAAGATTGACTAACATCAAGGGTCATATAAATATTGACAAATCTCAAGTCATATTTTCTTTCACACACAAAGTACTGAATGTGTTCATGTTTAAACGAACATGCTCAAGGTGTTTAAGTAAATAAAGAAAACAGTTCTTGGCCTTGAGAAGTTCTTTAGTCAGATAGTTACTATTTTTAAAATCCCTAATAACACAAAAAAGGGTCACAACTGGGTCTTATTTTAAAATTTCCTTGACTGAAATAATATTTATTGTCACAGTCATCTTGAAAGTGTAAAATTTTTTGTATTATTACAAGAGGTCAATCATACAATCAAGCTGAGTTTTACATGTGAAAATACATAATTGTTCAATCCCTCAAAAGAAGGATATAGAATTGAACATACAGTTTTCTTTAGAGTAGCAAAAATAATAACAAAAATAATATAGATGAATGGTGAATCCTTAACCACGGGGCAGAGAATAAGAAGAACACAAAGGAAAAAACTAAATGGCTGCCCATCTGCAAAATGTCTGAGACAATACTTGCACTCCATGACTGGGATTCTTACATATGATAACTACCATTGACAATGAAGAAGCAATCACCTGCAACCTGCTTCAGTGAAATGCAACACTGTTCAATATATTTATCAACAACTCACAGAGGAAGATAGAATGAACCATCAAGTTCGCAATGATATAGAATTAGAGAGAAGAGTCAATGTGCTCAAGGCTATGGAGAGTGAACTAAGTGAGCTAGAGAAATGGACCAACAGGAATCTCATGAAGTTCAAGAACAATTGTGGAGTGCTGCCCCTGGGCAGGAAACACTGGTGTAGAGTAACAGGGCAATGCCTACCTTGGAGCAGTTTTGGGGGAAGGGACCTGAGTGCCTTGGTAGACACAACTTAAGTGTGAGCCAGCAGTGAGGGTTGCCGAGATGGCCAGCATCACACTGGAATATACCCATCAGGGCACAGCTGGGACATCAAGAAAAAGGATTATCCTGGTTACTTCAGCACTTGTGAGAGCACGGCTAAACTATACACAGCACAGGAAAGACTGAAAAACTGGAGTGAGTTCAGCAGTGGGCTTCCAAGAAAATTAGCACTAAAGCACTTGCTGTGTGAGGAGTAGCTGAGGCTCTGTGACTTGGCTTAGCAGAAAGTATGAGCAGCTTTCAGGATCTAGGAGGAGTTACTGAGGAGATGTAGCTAGGCTTTTTATGAAGGGGGAAAAGTCGTTGAGTCAAATAAATAGTAAGGAGATACACAAAAATGAGTAATAAATTTTCTTAACAGTTTTCATATATTTCTAAAACAGCAAAACTTAAAAAAAATGATCTGAAATAATTACCGTGCATTTTTTGCATGCACACATTGATTTTTTTCCTTCCTTAAGAAAGTTGGTATTCTCCCTAAATTATTAATAATTTCTCACAGACAAAACAGTGGTTCTAGCAAGCAGAAAGAAGATACAATGAAAAAAAAATATTCTGCAGTGACTCGAGAAGGTGAAGTAGGCAGTTGTCCTCTTCACTTTTTATCATGCAATCAGGAGTGCTCTTCAGTTTTTCTTACCTCCCAAGCCCAGTGTTAACTTCATGCTTACTCTTCTAGATGCTGATACTGCTTTCCTCCTCAATTTATCTGTCTCATTCTTTACATCCTTTATTCCACCATATCAAATCAATTGATGGTTACTGATGCGGCAACCAGTTTTCTCCCTCTATTTCGCAGATAATATCGAAACAGTCAGAAAGGAATTACTGTGATATAAGGACAGAAAAGACATTGTGCTGCCTTGATTTGCTACCAGAGCCTTCCACATTTTTGTTCTGAAGATCAAGTAGGTCATTTCAGGAAAGGATTTTTTTATTTCATAAGTCTACTTATCAAAGGTAGTCAGTTGGAATCTACATTATTTCATGAAGGTTAAAGCTAGAAAACACTGTTTATTAGTGTTATTTTCTCTCTTAGTTCTTTAAAAATATTCATTTAAATGATGATTTAATACCTTAACATAGAAAGTTTTTTAAAAGTAGCCTCAGAAGTTTTCATATTTCTTAGCAGGAATGTGGTGGCTTGTGGCTATGATAAGAACAGAAGAGCACAGAAAGGTCAACTGATTACAATGAAATACTCGTGGAAAGTAGATGTCATAATTTTGCTCACAAACTTCACAAAAAAAAGTATTATTCAACTCACTTTTTTTAAACTAGGAACAGAAGTCAACTAAAGCTAGCTATTTTACCAGGACAGGCTTCAAAATCAACAATGAGGCATTGACATGTATAGTTTCAAATTTTGAGCTCCAAATAATTAGGTACCATAAAAGGTTTATTAAAACAAGTCTACTTTTGACATTTATTCTGAAATTATGCCATTTTTAACTAAAAGAAAAATTCAGTAAGCTTATAAGTGCCTTAAGAGCTCCCAACAGAATTCAAGTTTCTGAACAGCCTTTGTGAATACACTGACATGTAGTCTAGAGCAATCATAAGAAATGTTAATATGTTCTATATTTTCTCTACTAGCATATCAAGAAAATGTTTTGTCACAGTTACTGCTACTAGTCAACATGAAGCATTAATGCTTACTTAAAATGACAGTGCTCAGAAATTTGTATGAGTTCTCAGCATTGCTAATGACAGGTAAAACCCAGAAGTATTTTGTGCACGCACTGAATGATGCAACAAAGGCATACCAGTGAAGAGGCAAATGAATATAAAATTAATAATTTTTAATCCAGCAGAATTTGATGCTGAACAAATGGACAAAACAGACTCGAGATTTCTTAAAAAATATTTTTTTCTGTTAATTTATCAAGCTCGGGCACTGAAGAAAAAAGTATTTGACTAAGAAGGCCTAAGTACATACTTCCTTTGAACTTCAACTACTTGTACATGACACAGAACACACAGCAGTGCTAAAGATTTGTGTATTCCTTGTGTTCTTATGTATTCCCCCTCTCATCATATCCCCATGTCTTCTGATGAATGTTTCAGTACATTTATTGCTCTACATCACACATCACCCTGTGAATCAGTGAAACTCTCCTGTGTGTGACATAGGCTAAGTGACAGCCCAGGTGAGTAGCATTCCTCATGAGTGACGGAAAGAAGGACAGGAGGTCTGCAGTAGCCACCACACAGGGAGAAGCACTCTGGCTACAAGGACTCACATAAGCTGTAACAATGTATTATACCTGACAAAGGCATCCAAAATTATCTCTGGAAAATTCTGAAATATACCCTGAAAGTGCAGACATATGTGAGTAAAAACAGGGAAAAGAGGGAAAATGAAAGGACATGATCACAGATGCCTATGTCCAACCTTTTCTAAAAATTTATGAAAAACTTAGTTTGCAACTGCAGACGGATTTTAAAGGTTTCTATACTAAAAAAAGCATTTGTATCATGTGCTGGTGGCAGCACTGGGAGGTCTACCAAGTCAGCCCCTGTGTGGAGCAGCCAGGGCTAAATACCTTGTGACCCCTGCGCTCTGGCCTGTGGAGGACCCTGTGATGGAGCAGGTGGCTGTTTCCTGAAAGATGATGCATCCTGTGAAAACAACTAAACAGTTATTTTGTGTATTAGTTCTCTTAATAAGCCAAATAACAAATTCCTGAGGATAAAGCTTGTTTGGGGACCATTACATTCCAATAAAGTAATAAAATATAAAATTTTACTCAGGTTGTCATGTGAAAAGATAAAAACTTGCACCTTTGCAGATTACCCTCTCCTATCTGCCAAAGCCTTAAATACCTACCTGAGTACATTCAGTGCTCAGAAAACCATATGACAGCCAGTTATCTTTTATCCTGGTAACTAAAGACAACTCCTTTTCTCCAGAGATGGAATAAATTTTAAAAGCACTTCTCTTCAACTGAGTGACAAAACTTCTCTTCAACCTTTCATATATGGAGCACCACCTTTAATTATTTTATTCCAGAAAAGCTTTAGCTTTAGCTACTTTGCTGTTTTCCACAGTCATGGTATTTTGATTCGAGTTTAGCATACCTCCTGGATTCTGATAGCAACATCAAAGGAATAGCAAGTAAATTTTACATTTGCTTATGAGACAGTGAGATTTCAGAGAACAGCTTACTATACTGACCAGTAAATGGATTATACCCATTTGCAGATACAAATATTTCCATTTGAGTATGAAACTCAAACTTACAGTTTATTCGGGAGAATTAGATTAACTACAGCAATTCTGCACACTAAATTTTCAGAGAAGGTCTCACAAAATGTGCCATATGTACAGTGATTAAAAAAAAAAAATATATATATATTAGTAAATAAACTACTTTATGTTGTATAGTTTTCCCTGGGTTTTTTGTTATACAACATCTACACAGAAATAAGAAAATTCAAGAACATGTAATCCAAAGCAGAAATACTTCATTTACCTTCTAAATTAATTATAAGAGCACCTGACACCTTTACTTGCTTTTCCTTAAAGACAATAAATAGAAAATGTTTCTTCCCTAAATGTTCTATTCAGGTGTTAAAAGAATTAACAAGAATCAGAAGAAACTACTGAAGTATCAGCTACAATGTTGTCAAACTGTTCCTAAGTTTGAAAATATCTGGAGGGGAAAAGTGAAATACTAGTGTATTAAAGACTAGAAAGTTATGGGGGTTGTGCCATGAAAATATAGCTACTAAATGCATACCTGGTTCAAATTCAGATTGAAAGGTGGAATAAAGAACAGCTGTGTCAAAAAGCACAAGTCCCTACAGGTACAGATTCTTCACAGATTGTACAGGCAATTGTCCATCAAAGAGGACAGAGTGCTGTATGACACCTGATTATGCAAACTCTTGGTTCCCCAGGTTCTAGAAAAGAAATGCAGTCACTTGAGTTCAGTATAGATGAAATCAGGAATACCCATATGGAAGACTGGTGAATAAACAGGGTAACATACATAGTTATGATAGTGATAAAATCACTTTAATTCAGATGGTATAGAAGGGATAAAATAGACATGTACTCACACCTTTCTGGCATGTATTCATAACACTTAAGAGCTGGATAGCAAATGATAAAATATAAACACAGACTTAGCAACATAAGGGTTTACTCCAATTCTGCATTTCCTACAATTCTTTGTTCTTAAATAATTGATTTCCAATGCAATTTATTTTCAAATCATTTGAAGATTTCAAGCAATATTAGTAAGAAACATGCAAAAAGATAAAACTGAATAGCCTAGAAAAGGCTACTGCAGTTTATTTTGATTTTTAAATCTATGCAGATGTACAAACAAATTCTACATGCAGTTCTTCTTATCGTACTGGTTACTATTTCAGAAGTCCTGTCTGTTTTCCATCACATAGTTAAAATTATGAAATAATCCCTTTATCCTCTATGATCCAATTTGGTTGGGTTTGATTTTTTTTTTTAATATTATATAGACTGGCTATTTCTTTTCTTCAGTTCACTTAGAAGTCAAACTTAGTGATCCTCAGCAGAAATAAAATGAAGACTAAGTGCCAAATGCAGTATTTATACTTGCTCCCATACTTCTTCACATTTTTAATCTAAGTTCAGGGCAATGAAAAATCAATCAGGTCTGTCAGCTCACTGGTTTCAGATGCTAGTTCAGTAGCTAGTTAACAGGGACTTTCTGTCTCGAGTCCTGACTATCTTGTCACTTAAGCAATGTGTACACCTGAAGCAGATTAAGCAAGATATATTTGACATTTTCTTCTTGCATTGGGTTTATAAGTAAAGGTTTTGGTAGTGATAAGGGCTGCAGGGGTGGCTTCTGTGAGAAGAGCAACAGTGGTAACACCTCTCTCTCTCTTTTCTTTTTTTAATAAAAACATATTTAAGAAAGAGTAAAAAATTCTGTACAGCCACTACAAAAGAGGAGAGAAATAAACAATGTAGACATTGAGGTGAGTGCAGAAGGAAGGAAAGGGAGAAGGTCCAGTTACAGGTCCTGTGGGAGAGACCTCACACTGGAGCAGGGAAACAGTGTGAGGAGGAAAGAATGATAAGGTCAAAGTGTTGGGAACTGACCACAACCCTATATTCTTCTCCCTGTGTCACTCGGGGAGGAGGAGAAGGGAGAATAGTTAGGAGTAAAGTTGAGCCTGGGAAGAAGGAGGATGGGAGGAGGTGTTTTTGGTTTTGATTTTGGTTTTCACTACTCTACTCTGTTATTAACTGGCAATAAATTACCTTAATTTCCCTAAGCTGAGTCTTTTTCATCCATGACAGTAATTCGTAAATTATCTCCCTGTCCTTATGACAATCCATGAACATTTTTAATGTATTTTTCCACTCACGGAGGGGGTGTAAGACCCTGGATCCAGACCTACGAGTTCACCCAGGTGTATTACTTTTAAAAATATACAAGACTCCAAAAGTTTGCCCACCAAACTTTTGCAGAGCCTTTAGTTCTTTAATATCTTGAGACAGCACAAAGAGAGAACACTGAACATGTTTTCTCAGGAGATACTTTTAATTTTAGATGAAATATGGGAGAAAATAAGGATCTCGGCAAAAGGGGTAACACACAACCAAAACACAGCATGCCACCAAAGCTATGACTTAGTACACGCTAACCCACAAAACTTAGCAAAATCCAACCCACCAGTTTTAAGTTACCCAAAGTATTAAGTAAGAAAAGAGATTAAGAGAAGAAACATGAGTAAAGAAAGAGAGCAAAAAGAGATTAAGAGAGAGTAAGAGAGGAGAATAAGAGAAAAACAGATTCTTAAATAGCTTCCATCATCTTCTGTGAGATTTGAATTCAGTGTCTCACAGGGGGTGAATTAAGAGAGCAGCTTGGTGGGCACCTGAAATCCAGCCAAGGTTAACCCACCGCAGCTTCCTTTGAACCAAGGCATAGAAACATGCACAAGAGGTGACTGCACCTAAGTTTTCATTAACACCACAATGCCACTACGTATAAATAGTAGGCAACAACATAAAGACAAATAAGGACTTGTGGTGTAGTTGTGCAAACAAGGCACCGAAAAGCATGCACGTAGCAAAATCTGCAAGATGAGAACCGAGGATGAAATCAGAAAGAAAAGATATCTGGTAAAACATTCTGCAGAAGGGCATCTGGTGCAACCAGAATGATCCTGCAGAACAAAGAAGAAAATGACTGACAAAACCAGAATGAGTCCTTGTTCAAAAAGATTAAAATGAGCTATGTGAGAAGCAGGTAGATTCTATTTTACTCTTTGGAGGAGGCTGAGGAACATAAATCAATGGAGCTGGAAAGGTGAGGAATAAAGTAGAAGCACACAGTAGTTCCTTCATTGAGAGCTCTCAAGCCTCATTACTAGATCTCCACATCTAAGACCATTAATGACCACAGCCATCAGAGTTAAGTTAACTTTATGGCAACAACTCCCTGGATTAGCGTACTCCAAGGTAATTGTAGATAAAGTCTTAAACAACTAATTTTATTCTATACAGAATTACAATAATGAATAATGTATAGGAACTAATTATTAGCAGTGTTTAATATTAATTAATGACCATCCATTGTCGCTCTGAAGTTTTGAAACTCACCTGACTTATCAGCCTTTTAAACAATCTAAAGACAGTGATCCCTGATATGCATATAAATAGGTGTGCATTCAGTTGCAAAAACTGCACTAATCCCAGATTACCTATTTTTGAGAATTAAACAAATAATTAGTGTATTCAATGCTGCGTTACACACCTCAAAGAGTCAAACATTTTGATGCATATAGAGTCAGTAATTCTTCAGAGAAGATATCCTAAGGGAGAATAACAAGGCCTCCATTTTCTGGGCCACAAAAAACAAAACCAAAACCCAACCCACCAACCAACAAAAATGACCCCACAACAGTTTCAACATCAACAACCAATTGATTTCAGGTTTCAGCATTGGATCTAGCTGTTGCTACTGAGTGTATAGCTCTGGGAAAAACTTCATGTTTCTGTCTTGTAGCTCTCAGGCTAATTAACTGCTTATGCTGTGGTCAGGTAGCTCCTTGATTTCCAAGAAAGGCTGACATGCCTGTGATGAAGAGAATTTTTTTTGGTGTGTCAGACACAATTACAAAGGGTCTGAAAAGCAAAGTATAATATTATGCTGTAATACAGCAAACATGCTACAAGGAATGCAATATATTAATTCTCTTAACATTAAACATGCAGTGTGTGCTCTAGTTCCTCTGATAAGCAAATCTAACTGAAGCTTTAGAACATGTCATATAAGGAAAAATCATAGTCTTTTGAAATTCATCTAATTGAGAGCAAGAGGAGGTCTATCCTGTAGGGAACAGGATGTGCTACTCATATTACTGAATACTTCAAGCATAGTTTTTCAATTGCAGCCCCTCTTAACAATTACTCAGGGTCCAATGCCACTTAGGATCTTTACTAGAGCAGTACCACAGATCCTGCTGCAGTGGTTTAATGGCCTACTTGTCAGAGATGTAGTCAATAACTAAAAAAAAAACCCTCTATTTTATCTTTTTGAGTACTAACTCTATTCTCAGTGGGAGTTTTAAATAAGTGTCTTCAGTCCAAGATATTAAAGTTAGATAAGGCACAGGTAACATGTCACCAGTTGCTAAACAGAGTCAAAAGGTCAGTGTACTGGTTTGGGCTGGGGTAGAGTTCATCTTCTTCTCAGTGGCTGGTATGGGGCTGAGTTTTGGATTTGTGCTGAACGCAGGGTTGATAATATAGAGATGTTTTTGTTATTGCTGAGTAGTGCTTACATAGAGCAAAGGCCTTTTCTGCTTTTCATACTACCATGCTGGTGAAGAAGTTGGATGTGCATGGAAAACTGGGAGGAGACACAGCTGGGACAGGAGACCCAAAAGTGACCAAAGGGATATTCCATACCAAATGAACTCATGCTCAGCATATAAAGTGTGGAGAAGGAGGAATGGAGGGACATTGGGAGTGATGACATTTGTCTTTCCAAGTAACCATTTCGTGTGATGGGGTCCTGCTTTCCTGGTGATGGCTGAACATGGGAAGCAGTGAATTAATTCCTTGTTTTACTTTGCTTGCCAAGTGGCCATATGGCTTTTGTTTTTCCTATTAAACTATCTATAGCTCAACCCATGAGTTTTCCAGCTTTTACCCATCTTATTCTGTCCTGATCCTGCTGGTGGGGGACTGAGCTGTGTGGTGCTTGGCCGCTGGCTGGGGTTAAACTCCAACAGTCAGGATTGGAGAAGATAAAGCTAGCCCTAAAACTTAAGTTAAAAAGTCTTAACAATGGATTTAACAATGGATTTTAATTCCATTGTTGAACATGACCAAGGCATCTGGACACAAAAAAGCCAAAGTGTTTTTTGAGAGAAACAAAATATCTATGTTTTTCTGGTAATGATATAATCACAGATAATGTCATATTATTGATGTAGTTGGTCAGTATTTATGGAACCCTAGCTAGATCAAAAAAAATCCCATAATGCTGGAATATTTAGGATATAATTTTATGCCAGATATCAGTACTTCTATTTGATAAATCTGTATATATTTTTGTAATAGCAAAGACTGAGAAGTACTGATGTACCTTGTTCCTATATACAGCAGTTATGCTTCTTCCTCATCTGTCATAAACCATTTAATCGGAGATGTCATTAGGAAGTGCAGTGGTCTTATATCATGAAAAGAAGTATTTTTATGTTCTGTAACTTACATCCTTGTAAGACCCTGGACTCTGAGCTACGAGCTCACCATAGGGTTTTACTTTAAAAATATACAAGGCTCCTCTGGACATACTTAGAAGAGCCTTCTCGTCTTAAAAGAGAGCACAAAGGAGAAAATGCTGCATACATATTTTCCAGAGGTACTTTACTAGTAAAATTCAAGAAATAAGAGTTCTTGGCAAAAGTTTAAAGGATAACATTCAACCAAAATAAAGCATTCCACAAAGCATTGACTTAGCACATGCTAACCAACACAACTTAGCAAAATCCAACCCATCTGGGTCTCAAGCTAACCCAAAATAGTAAGAAAGGAGATTAAGAGAAAAAGAAGAAGTATAGAAAGAGAGAGAAAAAGAGAAAATTATAGCTGCTACCAGAATTCTGTGAGAGTCCAACTTCCACATGTCCAAGTGGCATGATTCAAAGAAAGATGGAGGACACCTGTTGCTGTGTTTATTTGCTTTGGCCCCCCTGTGGCCACACCCCCTACCACTAGGAGGGATTTCCAGTGTGCCAGCCATTCTGGGGCTGAGTAAGGGGCTCTGAGGTGCGTATGGTCAGTGCTCCTGTGCTGCCTTTGACTGACAGCTGCTCCAGGGTTGCCCAGGAGTCTCCCAGGGACTGGGCTGTGGGACAGGGCATGACCTTACCTCTGTGAAATTCAACCTGCCCCTTTCACCCCCCACCTCCCACCCCCACTTTAGTTGGTCCAAGCCAATAATTATTATACTAATCCAGTGTCTTACATGTCTTCTCCCTCTCAAGAAAACTACACCAAAAAAAACCCCAAAAAACAGAAGCCCACCAACAGGAACAAACCCTGATAAGTTTAACAAGACTCTCACAGTATATACCACAAGGATAAGCCTAGTTTGCCCGATGTTGACTAGCTCATCATTTTTCCAGGTGGTTTTACTGATCCCAGGGTTGCCTAATGTTTCTTTTACAGATACAGAGCACAACCTGATGTCTCAGCTGGCAGTCTTAATAAGACAAATAGAAATTAGTTACTAGATAATGAGCAAAAAGATGATTGATGGTGGCAGAAAGGAAGAGTAAAATTGAACAAACACTGACTCAAAGGTAAAGGAATAAGCCCAAAGAAAACTAGGTAGAGTATATAACAAAATTGCCTGAAGTCTGATAGATGTAGAAGTTTGTCCTTAGCTCAGAAACAGTACAATGAATTATCACTGTCTACTGATTAGAGTATAAAGCATATAAAAACAAGTCTTTACAGCCATAAAAATTAAAGAAGTAAAATAGTACTATAACTCTGTATGGGTTTGCCATCAATACTCAAAGGCGAATTTCACCTTGAAATAACATAACATTAAAAAAATCCAAATCTTTGAAACATATATAAATTCCTCCACTGGAAGTATTTTAAAGTTAAAATTTCACACCATACCCTACAAATCCCTAGTTATTTTAAATGAAGTGTCGCTGCCACAGACAAAACTAGAAAAAAAATTTTAAGAATAGCTTTGTCCCATTTTGCCTTACAGTTTTCTTGTGTCAGCCTACTCAGCACTCCCTTCTTATCTATGCTGTGGAGTCATTCCAGGAATTATAGGAATATAGGAAAAATTACATTTCTTCTCCAATTTCACTATTGCATTTAACATACAATGAATAAAATGATTGTGTACTTTGCTGCACTGAAAGTTCCATTAGTTCTCACCAAGAACACTGTTATGCCTTGCCTTCCAAACTCAAATACATGTTTTTCACATGTTATTTGGCTAGCTGATTAACTTGTCTCCAGTTTAGTACAAGTATTAGGCATAGTCAGAACTATGCACGTGTCTACACACAGTACCTATCAGTTGACAGTTCAATTTACTCCTTCGTGAACTGCATCCTCCACATGAGTTAGTGTTCAAGTGCTTATTCAAGTACTATCAGAATTTCATCAGAGCTACAGAAAAACAGTTTGTATAATGAAATGCTTTACTGTCATTTCAGACTCATGTCCTCCACTGCATGTTTTCCTTATATGTGCTCCCTTATGATTTATACTTCTTTTTTCCTTTATCAGTACTGCAAATACCCTTTACTAAGTCCCTGGAAACCGGACAGAATATTGTTCTTTTGAAACACGTGCACTAAGGCCCTATGTGAAGTTTCAGAGATTATATTATGAATTGTCCTACTTTATCTCTTTACAGAGGCATGAAATATTGATGTAAGCTGCCATCTGTTTCCTTGCTCCAATATGTCCAAAATATTGGGATCCAGAGCAATACTAGATAAAAATTATGATTTTAGCTGCTATTATCTCATATTATTTTGTTTATGAAGCTTTACAATAGTCACAGATGAATTACATAGATAATCGCTATAAATTAAAACATAAAGATAATAAGCTAAGTTTACACTGAAATTTCGTTCATCTTATAGCAATGTCAAAGAGCGTCAGAACATTTATCAAGATAGATTAATTTATATCCAAAATAGATCAAGTGTCTACAAAGACAAAATAAAGCAAACACTGTTGACCTGTCTGAAAACTAAGAGGGTCAGAAAACTAACAGATCAGATTTTACAATCCAAACCCAGTAACCAAGAAGTGTGGCCTTATTGTAAGGATATGCTAATTTTAAATGTATTAAGTCGAGCCAACCAGCTTAAAGTTCCAAATTAAATTTGTAATTTAGAAAAAAATCATGTTGAGAAATTAAAAGTACTGAGAATTGTTATGACGAAGACCATCTGACAGAGTCCAGATCTGAATTCCCAGGACAGTACACCAGCAAATTTCTGCAAACTCCAACAGCATAATTGTAGGTAACAAGAGGAAAGCCACTTGTGATCTACACATGACTCATATTAAAACTGGAGGGTCATACAGCAAGCAAGCCCAGCAAGTGAAATAGAAAAAAAAAAGTTTATGCTGAGCTTGCGGAACTTTGAAATGCTGTGCATTCAGAACACACAGCCCACTCTTCTACAGAGGATGCTTGAGAGTGGTCCTCAGAGGATAAAAAGAATGGCAGAATGGTGACCTGTTGGGATGAGGGGATTCTGGCCATTGCTACACAGAAAAAATATCCAATACTGTGATACAAATAAAGATAACACTCTTGATCACTGTCATTTTCTTGTGGGAAGAATCCTAGTTGCCTGAGGGTGCATATCTGAGGCATAAGAAGAACTGAAATAAAAACCAAGAGAAGAATATATTTTTGTTTAATAACTGAAAACAATATAATATACTCAAGTATTTTTCTTCCAGTTTAGAGATGATAGGCTACAGAAGACATCTAAAGATTCAGAAAACCCTAACTAAAAAATGTCCTAAAATAGGGGGAAAAATCAAGTAGATGAGTATTCCTGTAGTTTACTAAATTGTGTAGGAAGATGGAATTTTTTAATTACTATTTAGGTAAGAAAGAATTTTTTTAACACGATAGTCTTAAGAGTTAGTATATTAAATCTTACTAGTTCCAGACTAAGAACTAAAGCTCTAAATTTCTGAACTAGTTGGGTTCTGTCACTAAATGATTCATTGGTACCTAATAATGCACAGGTTATTCAAATGTATCTTTTTTTATTTCCTGATTTGCCTGTTATTTACAAACGTCTTATACTAATCCAGAGACCAGGACCTCTTTCTCTTCAAGCATATGATAGATGTGAGAAGTGTTTCCATTCTGGATGGCTAGGAGCATGCAGTATTGTCTATGAGCCATAATAAAACTAGGAAATTGGCTTTTTATGTGTGAATAAAGGCTGGTATCCTCAGCATTAATATTTATAAAGCCCTGCTGTACTCCATATTTAAGTTGTGTTATAAGAAAAAATAGAAAACAGGTAGTGGTGCACACAAACCAAGCACAGAAAAACTGGTGTTTGCAGCATGTTTTAAAAATCTGAGTTCAGAGGTTTTAGACACTGTTATATTTTAAATAGTAGCTTTCAAAGAACTTTGAGCTCTTTATTTTACTAACTTGGCTTGTCCTTTAGAACCAATCCATCACCACTGTTATTTCCAGTATGTAAAATGACAACAAATATTCCTCAAATCGTTTTTTAAATAAACAATGCCATTTCTGAGATGGACAACTGTATTATTAGCTCTGTGGTTTTGTCGTTCAACTCTTAACAGATGCATTGCCTCTATAAAACAGCCCTCCAGAAATCACAGCTTAACCTACCTACTCTAACAAAAAATGTGAAGCTTGTAGCAATTAATTGCTTAAGCATTCTTTCCTATTAAACTATATAGTACCTCTTATGGCCCAAAATATTCCATACAGTGGTATTACTGCTCCCTTTCCTGTAATAAGTAAGTCTTACTTATCTGCTTGACTATAATTTAAATACGAGGCAAGCAGGAATTACAAAATATTCAGCTAAAGTGTAGGGAAATAACTGCAAGTTATCACAACTAAAAAGGGCTGGGATACATAAAAAAAAGCTTTACAACTTCTATATATGTAAAGAGGGTAACTTCACCACAAAGTTTTACGTAAACATATAAAGTGCCAGATTAATCAAACGGTTTACTCAAATACAAATCACAAAGAACTCACACATGATTACTACATGCTCTTTCGCAGAGAAGTTGGTATTTTCCCCCTAGAAAAGAACTAACTGATTATAAAATAAATTCTCATTTTGATGGAGGCAGAAGCACAACCTCAAGCAGACTGGGATTTTTGCCTGGGTTTTCAAAGACAGCTGGTTAACTAGAAACAGCTTACAATTTTCTTCTTTTCTACCATGGTTGTTACAATCATACTGAAGGGTACAGAAGCATAACCTTTATTCTTATGAAGTTAATTTAAAATGAAAGCATGAAAGAGTGAATGGAGAGTTCACATGATACAGAAAACGGAGTTTTTGAAAGGTGTTCTTGACATGAATCTCTTTTAATCTTGCAGTAAATATGGATATTGAAGAGATAGGAAGGTAACTGTTCCCTCTGTAGCTACAAACACAAAAACAAAGCAAAAACCAAACCAAAACAAATCCAAAAAAAGAGTAAATATTTTTAACAGCTGTTATTTTTGAGAAAAATTATAACATGCCTAACGTTAAAAATTATAAGTGTGGTTTCAGAGGTACAAACAGCAACCACATCAACTCCTCTGACTTTCTTCTAATAAACTGTATTTTCTCTGAACATTCATTCAACCACCTACCAAGAGCCACACAGGTGATCTCATGAAAATTCTGAATAATAAATTGCCTTGCACGATTTAAAAGAAATGGAATAACATTGAGACTGAGCTTTGATGCCATCTACTCTGAAGTAAAAGTTGCATCACTGAAGAATTAAAGTAAAGCTAAACACAGGGAAGGATGAAATAGTACGAGGCATTTGGCCACAACAACCCCCTGCAGCGCTACAGGCTGGGGACAGAGTGGCTGGAGAATAGCCAGGCAGAAAAGGACCTGGAAGTTTGGATTGACAGGAAGC
>VZRE01002680.1:370256-405624 GCA_013396775.1 Cephalopterus ornatus | reverse complement strand
CGTTTCTCTTATGGGCAGGGACTTAAACTGTATATAGAAAACGAACAGAAATGCAAGTATTTTGGAAAGAAAAACCTCAAAAGACAGGAAATAAGCAAGGGCAGAAGCACAAAGGGAAGTATACTACCTGTTTAAAAGAGTCCAAGTAAACACAAGTCATTTCTGATGCTAAGAAACAGCTATACAGACCTCTATCAAGTAGCAAAATTAATGCTTTCAATAACCAAACACTGGTTTGTTTCATAGTCCTTGATGTAGCACATCATGAGCTCTGTAGGGTTATTCCATAAAATATTTCTATTCTTCAGTTAACAAATATGATTATGTGCAACACCCTAATGAAAAAAATCACTGAGCATGAAGAGGACAGCACAGTGAAACAGGATGTCAACAATCACCATGGCTATGCCAGTCTGCACACAGAAGAGTGCTACATAGTGGAGCTTGGCACCTTGGAACTGACAGAAAGAACACATGACCCAAAAGCACAGCAGCACGCACACAAAGATAAGGAACACAGCACTGCCAGTTAAGTTACACCAACATCAGTGAAAGCTGGGGGTTATTTTTCTTTTCACGAGGGAAGCTCTACACTAAGTAAACTGTACAACTTACAACGCAAATTAAGATTTACCATTACCACACCTGTGTACCACCTACCACTCCATCTTATACTAGTAAGTGCACACAAAACGTCACAGTTTTGCAGTGTCAGACTAACATAAACAACTGTGTGTGAAACGGCGTCCTACTGTGACCCTCACGATCTTCCTCACGCGTTTGTTCCCCCTACAAAAGAAATCGATTGCAGAGTAACAGCTGCCTCCCCCAGAACAAAAGCCGCGGCTCTCCCCGTGGGAGACGGCTTGGCAAAGCCTCGCCAACGGCCCGTACCCGGAACAGGCAACGGAGCTCCGCGAAGAGGCCGCGGGGCGCCCCCTTCACCCTCGCCCAAGGCCTCGCCTCCTCCCGAGGAAGGACCGAGCTCGCGGGAGGGAACGGGGCCCTCACTCAAGGCCCGCGGCGACCCAGGAGCGGAAGGAGGACTGGGAGCAGAAGCGCCGAGACCGGCCCCACAGAAGGCAGCGTCCGCCCGTCTTTCTCCAGCGGCCGCAGGCGGCGAGGCCGCCCACGAAACTCCACCGCGCCCCGCCGCCAGTAGAGCGCCGGGCACGGGCGGCCACAGCTCATGGGCCGGCCCCGGCGTCTGGGCCTACTTATTCCGCCGGCACCCCGAGGGCCGCGGCTCCGGGCGGACTCACCAGGGGGCTGCTGGTGCCGGCGACGGCCCGCCCGACCTGCGGGCCGCCCCCCGCACCCGGACTCACCAGGGGGCTGCCGGTGCTGGCCATGGCCCGCCCGGCCCGGAGCCGCTCCCCACCCGCTCCGCGCCCGGCACTCGGCCCAGCCCAAGCCAAAGAGGCACCCGCGTCCCCGCCCGTGACGTCACCACAACAATCCCCCCGCAGGCGGGACTTCCGCGCGCCCCGCGCGCTCACTGGGGGCCGCAGCTGCTGCTCACGCGCGGGCCGGGACAGGGAGGCCCCGACAGCCTCCGCGCCCGAGCCGGATCGAGCACGCGCAGTTGCAGGGGTGACGCTATCGGAGGCTGACTAGGTGAGGGCGGAAAAGGGCGGGGCCGCTGCTGCCTCGCGCGCTCACATCCGGCTTGGTGCTACGACACCGAGGGAGGGGCGGGCGGTGACGTCACCGCGGGACGTCAGGGCCCCGGTAGCGCAGGCCGGGGCTGAGGAGCATTACCGCGGCGGTTCCGGGGCGGGCGTTCGCTCTGGGAGATGGGGTTCCCTCCCTCGGCGGTTCCTACAGGCCCTTGTGTCCCGTGGCCCGCACGGCCCGTTAACGACGCCCTGTCAGGCCGTGTGCCAGCGTCGCCCCGGCCCGAGCCCGCCGGACCCAGTGGGGAGCCCGCCGAGCACGGCACTGCAGCGGACAGTTGGAATTTGTCAAGGAATTCAGAGAATTGTGAGGCATTACTCACAAGGATGAGGCAGAAAAGGACAACAGCCAGGCTAAATCAGCTTTCCTGTGTGATGATTTTCTCATCCTGTTTTTCAGCAGATGAGTAGAACAACTGATAGTAATCTTCTAATAGGTTGGATGCGTGGATCAGTGGGGTGTGTAAGTTTAGTGATGTAAGCCTACCTTCCCTCATTTTCAGACTGTAGTCACATTTTTGACCTCTCAGAGAAACTCTGCCAAGTAGCAAAATGGTTTTGTGTAGCTTAGGGCATTAATGCTGTTTATGGCTACTGAAGCTGCTCTTCAAAGAGATCCTCCTGGTCAAAAGGGAGATACTTTTCCATTTCATCTGGCAAAATTTTTTTCTCCTGTTTTGGCTCAAACTAGACAATATCATAATGGTCCGCAAAGCAGATTGACCAGTTGGATTTATGTTTGTTTATGTCCATGCATATTTTTATAAGGCTCAAAAAGTATCAGGCTCATCATAGAACTTGTAAAATTTATGGATTGCACAGAGCTAAGTGTACAGCTATTTCAGACATTACACAACCTAGAGTCGTGAACACAAAGGAAGCAACAAAGAAGGGCAGACTTGTAATAATATTATGTGACAGTTCTGTCAGACTCACGTCCAGTAAGGGTAACTTGGGCAGACGTGATACTCTGATCCAGCTTCCCTGGGCTGTGGATCAGCTGTAAGACTATGTGTATCCCACTGTGAGCTGAGGCAAACTCAAGTCAGCAGCGTCACTACAGGCAATTTTGCTCGGTTCTGCTGCTTAACATCAGCAAACTGTAGCGTTTTCCTTTCTAGAAAAGCAAAGAATGCTGCCTTCAGAACAGCGGTAGGCAAGCATACAGTAGCATTTAAAGCCATTTAATGAAATATCAGTATATCATGTGTAATCCTTTGAGATGAAGACAATACTCTAGAGTCCAGTGGCTTTATCTTGCAGAGTTGAGAGTACCAAACTTGCTGGAAAACTTGTAGTGTACAAGTCTTTATTTCCTGTTCAGTTGAAAACAAACTGAGAAACTAAAATTAATTAGAAAAAGGGACAACCACAAAATCTACGAGTTTGTCATCAGTCTGAGGAAAAAGGGAGAGACCTGTCATTGTGCAGGAAAGGGAGTGAATAATAGATGGTGCGTAAGGGATTGAAGGGTACAGCACCCCCTTTTTCTTTCAGTAGAACAATCTAGTTTAACAATGAAGATGATTAATATGAATCATTTTACCAAGATGATAATAGCACACACACAAGTTGAGTTAAAGTCCTTAGCAAGCATGTGAAATTCTGCAGGGACAGATGGAATTTGCCCTGAAGTATTTCTGGGGGGAAAAACTGAAACAAAACCAAAAACAAACAAGCAAACCATAAATAACTAACTGAAGCAGTCTCTGTGATGTTGAAAGTTATTTCTGAGAAGCCATGCAAAAAACCTAGAGGCCTATTGAATGATAGAGAGTCTCATCTTTAAATGTAGGGAAAATACGGCCCAAAATAATGCTAAACAACTGGAGGATTAACAGAGAGAAACAATATCAATTGATTCATTAACTTTCATCTTTGAGAAAAAAATTTACTTGATGGTGATGGGGAAGACATAGATATTATATAATTAGACTTAGGTAAGATTTTTGACACAGTTCAATTTTAAAGGAATACTAAGGAAGCTCCTTGACCTAAATGCTAGCAACTAGACTTACGAATGAATTATTACATTTTTTGATAGTGTATTCAAGTCTAAACATTAACAGTTCCCCATTAAATTGGAATGGCATTTCAGGTATTCCAGGCTGAGTCTTTGTCTGACTCAGTATTTTCATCAGTTTTTGTAATGAAATAGAAAGTATGTATGGAAGATTTGTGATACTGCTTTCGGAAAGATTTTAGTCATCTGGGGAGACAAAAATGAGAAAAAATATTTTGACAAAGTTTCAATACAGTCTAAATAACATGAAGTTCCATAAAGTGCAAAGTATTGCAGTTCAAAAAAGAAAGCAAATGCATTAATATAAATTGTGAAATAGTAGGTTATTAGCAATATATTGAAACAGGATGTGAGATCCACAGCATATTGTAATTTAAATAATGAATTAATAGTGAGATGTTACTGCAAACAGACAAATTCTATTGTAGCACATAATGTGATACGGAATTTGAGAACGGCAACTTATTTCGTTCTTCTTGTAATAAATGAGGATGCAGTTGAATTGTATATCCAAGTCTAGCATGATGCCTTCAGGAAGATATGAATCACTTGGAAAGAATCTGTGGAAGTAAATGCTGCCTATGTGGGGGACGGGGAGAAACCGCCCGGGGTGTCGCGCAGGCGGGACCCGCCAGCAAGGGAGCGGGCAGGGCCGCGGGGAGCACCGGGAAGGGGCACATGGCCCCGGGGAGCGGGGACAGTGACCCGCGAGGGGGCACACTGCCCTTGGGGGTGAGCGGAGCCGCCAGCCCAGCGAGCCCAGGGCCGGCCCGAGGGCGATTCTGCCGGCCCTGGTGGGAGTGGGAGAGCCCGAGGTTGGTGTCGGGGATCGCTGGGTGAGACGGGCCGGGACGGCCGGAGCCAGAGCCAGAGATCGGACTGGAGGCGAGCTACCACATCCACCCAAGGAGCCATCCAGAATATACCCTACCTGTGAAGCCCGGGCCTGAAGGCTGCAAGGAAGCGACATAGAGACAAGAACTAGAGACACATGGTGTCCCTCAGTCCAGGTGGAGGCTGAATAGAGCTCCTTGGCCATGGGCAGAGGATGTGAGGAGAAGTCCCAGCTAAGACAAAAATAGCAACCAAGAACGAAATCCACCATCAGCCTCTCATCACCTGCAGACTCAGTTGACGCATTTACAATTGATCTGACAATTTCAGAAAGCATTCTTCTGATTCTGAAGATCTGAAATTTGAGACACATCAAACCACATCATGGGGTCTGAAAGTTTAGGATTACCAAAATCCTTCAGGTGTGTGGTCTTGTTATACGATTTTCTTATCCTGAGGAAATGATGGGAACTCTTAATGACAGCAACAGCACATTCTTCTCTTGCCATCAGATTGAGGTGTAGTAAAAGAAGCACACTTGAATATAGTTTTCGCAAGTTAAAAAGGACAAAGGACCAGAAATGGGATATTTTTTTCAGATATCAAGTAAGCCTTTTGTTTACAACACTGAAAACAAATCACTGCTGTCACCTCCTGTGGCTGTCACACAAATCGGATATGAACTCCTCTTTCTGTTCCTGTTTTTCTCCCAGTTGAAGACTCCTCACAACAATTCTCTGGCCTAGCATGCTTTTTGGGAAGGATGTCTCAACCTACTTTGTTACTTACAAATAAAATCTCTCTTTGCCTTGTCAAAACTATTCAGTGCTAATGGTCAGCAGAGAGACAAGGGAAGCACTCCAAAGATGAAGGAATAAATGTATGTGACTGTATATGTGCATGTGCCAGCTAGTTTAGGTGCATGTGTACATATCTCACTATACTTGCTAAAACTGTTGGGCCTATTAAATCGAGGAGATGCAACTAAGACTCCAGAAATCTGCTTGGTGGCAAATTAATCGTGTATAGGATTTTCTGTGTCTAGGATAGAAAGTAAATCGCTAGATATCCAACTCAGAAAGGCTGTACCTGTTGTGCAGTTAGATAAAGGACTCATCACCCTGGAGAGCCAGTAGGCCTGGCCTGTATTGTGATTAAGTAAGCCTCATGTGTGCTGTTCTTGCTTTTCATCTTTCTCCATTAGATCAGCCCAGCCACTTAATCTTTGAGATAAATTTTTGTTAAAATCAAAGCAGTACATGAGACTTAAGTTATTGCAAAATAAAAAGTTACAGACATTCACGATAATAAAGATCAAGGTCCACTGATGATCTTTAAATAGAGCAATTACAAATTCTGATCAAATCAGGAACCACTTGAAGTCATCAATGCATTTAGAAGCAAAACTACCCTCTTCAGCAAAAATTGTTTATTATGATTTTATGAAGAATTATGCATAGTTTTAAAAAAATGATGGAGTTTAAATCATGGTTCATCAAATTGCAAATATTGCTCCTTCCAAAGATGCACAGCATTCCAATAGCTCTTCCTGAGGAAAAACAGCAAATCTGCTGCTGCCTCCTTAGACCAGGGGGTTACTGGACCTCTGCTACCAGGAGGTTAATTTAGGGAAAGGCATGGTAATGTGTCTCTGAGACAATAGATGTTGCTGGAGTCAGGCTCTGCCATGCCTGTAGGGGTAGTATTTGCTAGCCAGAGGACTTGGTCACAATCTTTTTCTGAAGTACAGAAATTGAAGATTTATTTTAAAACTGTAAATGTTTGCAACTGTCTGCACAGTCACCATTTAAGCCACTTGGGAAGACAGTGTTGGGAGGTGAGAGAAGAGCACAAGAATCTTTGTAGGCAGTATTCCTCTGAGAAGTGATGCCAAAACCAGCACAGAATAACTGCTTAGAGATGAATTTTGTCTTTAAGCAGGAAGGTATTTATTTATACAACATTGAGGAATTAACCGATTCCCACCAGACACACTAATTCCAAAGTTTTCAGTGAAAAATCAGGTTATTTATACAGTTTTCATGAGGGGTTACAACATTTTACATACATATTCATTTGATTTTGACATCTAATTATCATATACATAATAGGTGGAGTTTAGGCCGAGTTTGAGGCAGAGTCGTCCTTTTGGGGAGTCTTTTGGTGGTCATTCCTGTTCTTCAGCCTCATTTAGGATCTTCTCTGTTCTTCCTTGGTTGAACTTTTCAACTTTCTTTGTTAACAAACCTAGTTTCTGGGGGTTGCAAAGTCCCCTTGATTCATGGCCTTCCTATCTCCTTCAGATGTCCACCTTATCTTTATTTATAACTGCTAGGTTGACCTCTCTGCTATCAGAACAGAACGGACTATCTCTGCTATATTTCTAAGCTACTCCTTAGAGCCTGATTCCTGTTTCTGCTATATTTTAACATAAATGTCGCATTGCTCAGAGCAGGGTACCATATCCTCCCAGAGCCAGGCTCCAGCATCCTCTAAGTTAACTCTTTAAACCCTTTCTCTGTTTCAGAAGGTCACTGATCATTCTGATGTTTGACAAGACTATTGCCATTAGAGAGCTTCAGTAGTTCAGCAGGAATCAGACCTCCTGTAGTATCATTGTCACACAAGGTACAATAGTCACTACCACTGAAGGACACGTCTTCTATCTCCAAAGATTCCTGAAGCATAAGAGAGTCACCCTTTCCATGCTGTGAGTGAGAGGAATAATTCCTTCCCATGCTAGGGCTTTCAAAGTTGTCTTTAATTATTTCAGAGTTTTTCAGGCCAACTGTGTCATCAGCATGGTTTGGTGCAAACAATAGTCCTGGCCTCACTTGTATCTCTTCAGCTCTTACGTACCTACTGGGGACATATTGCTGGCTTGGACCTGGGGCAAATACAAAGTTTTCTTCTGCAGCAACCAGATTTGTGCTTTCCGTAGGTTTCCAGGAGATCTGGGAAATCAGTTCCTGGGTGTTTAGATCAGAAATTCTATCTGCAGTCACTTTGCTTGAGTTGCTGGCCTCTTCTCTTTCAAGTTGGCCATAAGCCTCATTAGGTCCAACCCAGTCCTAGTGAAAGGATCAATAAGTTTGGGTCATTTTTCGTAGTTATTCCAAAATATTCTGTGTATATGGCTTTGGCACAATAATCCAGAGGTTTAGTGCAAATCTAACAGGCCAAGTTAGAGTAATAGGGTCAAGAATCTAACTGCTAATTTCACAAAACTTTAGAAGAAATTTTACAAGATTTCACCCCAGAATATAGTGCAAGCTACTTGTATTGCTTTGGCTTTGAAAGGACAGGGTGCACCTTTTAGATTCAGGCAGATTTCGAAGTGACTAGAGGGGTTCTACTTCTAAGGAGTGAGAAGTCGGACAAGAGCTCTGCTGGTCAGCTAGTATGTGGTGGCAAGAAACGGAGAAACTAAATTCTCAGGAAGACCAGAACCACCTGTCAGTAACTGCTCAGGAGCTAGAATGATTAATCCCAGGGAAAAAAATCCTCCCATCATGAACTGAGGATCATAAGAAAGGAATTAAACTTATTTCTTACCTTGAAATTCCCATTGTGCAAACTGTAGAGTGGCTGAAAGAAAGCAGCTGGCGTGGGAATGTTAAAGCAGATGAGACTTTTTGCCCTAAAGTGAGAAAACAACTCTTAAAATACCCGGAAAATTTTTCTGTATTCTGTCTCCATGATGCTGATTGGACACAACCCCCACACTTATCATGATTTCTGGCATCTCATGCAATCGTTTGTCTGCTACCTGTGCGTGCATTTAATGTTTCTAGCCTGAAGCAGTCTTGAACGTTTCTTAGCAATATCCACAAACTTATTACTGGTCTATTACTCATTATACTTACCAAGCTATTGAAACATTTGTTTATCAACTTACTTGATCTAAACCACTGTTTCTGGAAATGTTTTACAGAATTTTAGCTTCATTATATTTAGACAGAGAAATTCTGCCAGACATTCTTGCCCATTTATTAGAGTCTATCCTGTAAACTATTTTATCACATTTTGTCAAGTATTTTGTTTCTCTAAGAACGATGTGTGTGTGGAGCATAATAATGTATGTCAAGGCAGAAAAAAAAAGAGGTAGGAGGTTTACTTTTGCTCTGGCAGCATAAAAAATGGCAGAACCAAGGTTGAACCAAGGTTCTAAACCATTTTATTCTCTGTAAACTTGATCTCAACTGAATCTGAGTCAGTCTAGCTTGCCTATATTGGCATTTTATGTACTGACTGCTGCCAGGTATGTCATGAGTACCTTAACATTGACATCAGTTTAACCACCTTTAGGGATTGCTGTGTACTTGCACTTTTAATTTATTTACATGAAGCTTAAAAATTTCCATGGCTTTAAATTTCTTTAACTCCAAGAGACCCTCATCCTTGAGTTTTAGCTGAGTTTGGGAGTCACAAAGGTACTTTGGTCCCCTTAAGGACTGTATAGTGGGTCATTAACTATCATCAGCCAAGGAATATGTCATGCCCCATGATTGTTAAAAGAGCTTTTGAAAATGACTGAGCCTGTGCAGGAGAAACAGGAAGGAAAAGGGATATAACAACTCTTGATTTATCCTCTTCAAGCCATAAAGATCAAGGGGCACTTAATGAAAAACTATCACATACCTTGAAGAAGGCTTGCAGTTCCAGAATAAATAGATTAGAGTGCCAAAACTCAGAGGAATGAACAAGAGCTGCATAGTGGTATTTAGGATCTTCTCAGGCAGTTTTGGTACGTCTAGGAAAACAATCAGCACAAAAATTTTTAACAAGATAGAACTCCAAATAACCAAGCAATGCAAATGAAACAGGCTGCTAAAGTCCTCAAGGAAAGTAATTTGGCTATGAATATTTGAAGGAAACTAGTTCTGTTTTTAAAAGCTCCATTTTACCACATACATTCCTTTTTTTGGAACATGGACATGAAATGAATTAAGATGAAAACAACATTCTTTGTACCTGCTCTTTGAAACACTGTTGTCTGGCTCCACTCACTCCACTGACTGTGGTAGGAATTCTCATTTTCAGAAACTTTGCAGCGAACTCTTGCAACATAAGCAATGCCATTGCGAAGCTCTGTGGCTTCAATTTCTATCTGTGGCAGTGAACTGGATGGTGTCTTGTTCAATGCAATCTGCAAAGTATTACGAAGCACTTCTGTTAAGGAGGCTGGGCAAAGGGATGATCTTTTAAATACTCTTTTTTGTTGTTTTTTTCCCTTTTTTTTTCAAATCCTCTTTTCTTAAATGCAAGAAGAGGACTTGCATGGGTGACTTATGAATGTAGGGGTCATAAGAAGAGTTACTGATCTCCAGAACTTATTTATATAAAATCTTTCAGACTTGATATGGGAAACCAGAAAGGCCAGCTTAAAAGAGTCAGCTGGCAGAGAGCCTTGAGCTGATTGGCAAGGCTGTTGTGCCCAAAGAGCAAGGCAGCATCTCTGTGTATTTCATCCAGTTACCTCCCAGGACATGCTGTACTCCTTATACTGCAATTCATATTGGAGAATTTCAACCAGGTACCAAGGCACATTCCACACACTCCACCATATCTGACACTTGCTGGTAGTGGCATTGCTCTGGAGGTTCAAAGGTGGATCAAGTTTTACTGTAAATAGAGGAGGCAGGTTTTTTTCACGATATTTGGAACATCACAAAAGGAGATGCATGATACCAGGCTGACTACAATCTTGGAAGATAAAGCTGGGTCCAAAGAGTGATACTAAGACCAGAAGTAGACCAAATTAGTTTCCAGGTTGGATCAGAGCAGCTACAGACCTGACATAAATTAATTGTAACTCCAGCAGTCTCTGGTGATAATCTTGCAAGCAAAGAACCACTCTGGATGCCACATTCTACCCTAACAACATACCACTAATATAGACAGGCTCTGAGATTTCAGATACTAGAGCATTTCTCTGAAGTACCAGGCCATGGGGCATTCGATTAAATCCATGACTTTGATTTCTCGATACATAATTTCTCAGGAAAAAGTAAAACAACAAAACAAATAAACAGTTGTGGCAATCTAATTGTAAATTTTCTATGGGACAAGAAAACATGATGCAAATGCGAAGTATTCTTGAAAGGTGCTCCAGAGCCAGCCCTCTCTAAAGTCCTGGAAAGGTGAATGGAGAGACTCAAGGACTGCATCCTCAATGGTACAGTCCACACAGCATACTCTTCAGGGATGGGCCGTCTAGCTTGTTTTTATTGTTTCCACCTGCCGTCTTTGAGACACCCTTTGTTAGCATATCAGACCTACCCCAAAACTGCTGGGCAGAGCCGCAGCTCACGACTGCCCTTGTTTGTACTTACTGTGCTTGCGGGGATTGTACACTGGAAAGGTAACGTATTTGTGATTACGCCCAAAGAAGTTTCCTTGGAGAGAGACTCTATAACCATCTGTTTCCAAGATCTGGCTGGCTAAATGGATTGTGCAGTGGTACTGATTCTGCATGCTCTCTGTGGCAGTCAGTTTGCAGCTGGCATTGTGGCCCTTTGACCAGAGGCTGGAAGAACAAAAAGGCTGCAAGTTTCTTTTAAGTCATACAATGCAGTGGTTTTTTCAGTTTATGAAAAACGTGTGGCAGCTTAGCACAGCACTACACTCTGGAAGACCATGAACCTCTTTAGTGCAGAGAGCATGGAAAGCAATCCTAAAGCTGGCTGGGTCGCAGGGTGGAATAGGGAGGAAGGAGATGTCTTCATAACCTCACTGCTGAGAGCACCAGACCTATAAGGAGCTGCATACAGAGCCCAATATCTACCCCCTCTGAAACTGAGAGGGCTGCACGTCATTGCCAGGAAAGGAGCTGAGTAGGGGGGAAGAAGTGGGTGGACAGTTAGTTAGAAGTGCACAGAACAGAAGCAACAAGTTGTACATTAAGGCCTCTTTTGCTAGGAGTAAACACCAGTACTGACAGCAAAACATACTGGAAGTTAGTTTGTTGTTTTGTGGTTTAGCCATTTATTAGCAAATTTTTCACATTGCATGTGATCCCACAAGAAATGGGGATATCACAGTTTATCAGCTTGGCATTTCTTCATGGTTCTAAACCCCATTATTATTTTGAGCTAGGCTATTTTTGACTTAACCCTACTAGAATATGAGGCATCTAATGTCAGCGTGGCTTACCCTCATGTAATGGTTACTGGTGGTCAAGACAACGTTATTGCGTAATCTAAACACATTCATCTCGAATTATCCTATCACATAGCAAACTATTCACCCTATTTTTCCATTAGAGGAAACACTATTCAGATAATATTCTAAATCACAGAATCAACCAGGTTGGAAAAGACCTCTGAGATCATCAAGTCCAACACTTATTCTGTGGTTACCAGACCATGGCACTGATGCACCATCCAGTCTCATCTTAAAAACCTCCAGGGATGGTGAATTCACCACCTCCTTGGGCAGCCCATTCCAATGTCTGGTTACCCTCTCTGTAAAAAATTTTTCCCTAATATTCAACCTAAATCTCCCCTGGCACAGCTTAAGACAATGCCCTCTTGTCCTACCGCTGGTTGCCTGGGAGAAGAGACTGACACCCACCTGGCTACAACCTCCTTTTGGGTAGTTGTAGAGAGTGATGAGGTCTCCTCTGAGCCTCCTCCTCTCCAGGCTAAACAACGCCAGCTCCCCGAGCCTCTCCTCATAGGACTTGTGCTTGAGTCCCTTCACCAGCCTCATTGCTCTTCTCTGGACCCGCTCCGGCTCCTCAATGTCCCTCCTGAACTGAAGGGCCCAGAACTGGACACAGTACTCCAGGTGTGGCCTCACCAGCACTGAGTAAATCTGTTATTAAAGCTTATAACTCACTGGACTTGTGTCTATATATACTAACTAATATAGATTAAACCACTAGTAGTTTAATTTCCAGGCAAAAAGACAAGAAATTATTAGAAGTTGATTAGGCAGCTTCATGGAGGATGGGCTCTGGAAGTTCCCAGATCACAGAGACTGAAAGCTGGGAAGGAAAGGCTCCCTGTGCTGAGGCACCTGCCAGAAGAGTTCCCTGGGTGGACAAACTGCCCAGAGCTGGCAGGAGAACGTGCAGCTGTGTGCACTGGACCTCTGCTGCCCCAGCCGAGGCTGTGGGCCCACAAAAGGGAGCAGCTTCCGAGCTAGCCCAGGTCTGGGGTGATGGGATGGCAAAGGTAGCTGTGCCACAGGTCTCCTCCTGCTGGGGAGGGAGCAAAGCCCACAGCTGGACGCCATCTCTGCTTTTCCATGCTGTCCTGCCCATGCCAGGGCTGGGGCTGCCACAGGCAGTTCTCAGTTTGTGGCTCTTACTTGGTGAAATGCAGGTAGAAAGGTCCGTTGCCCACAGGCTTCTCCGTCGCCCACATGCAGCTGACGGTATTCATATAGTTATTCAGGCAGCTCAGGCTGCCAGAGAGCTCTGCAGAGGAAGGAGACCAGAGCTGGATTCATGTATCACTGGATGAGGCCTTGCTCAGTACATCAAATAAATGCATTACTTGCTAGTGCTTCCTTTACTGACACTGCATCTAATCTTCGTCATCATGTTCTTCCTCTCTTGTACCACACTTCACTACATGAGATGAGTGTAAGACCTTAGGTCGGGGCCTTGGGCAGTGGCTTACACTTTTTCTGCTGCCCAGCTTGTCCAGTATGTGCTCAGTTCCCTAGGCTTGGCATTGCCAGCCAGCTGTACCGGTTCCTGGGACCTGGGAAAGGGCAAGATCTTGGGTTGGATATTTAAGGGCCTGTGAATGAAAAGGGAGCACAGGGATGTGCCTGTTTTCCTACAGTGAGCCTATTCCAGATCTCCTCTTACCTCTCCCTCTTCCTCCAACAAAGAGCAGCACAGCAGGAATACACAGCTGGAGGCCCAGCTGCCACACAACTCTTCCCATTCCAGGTAATATCTAAAACAGAACAATTTTTAGGAGCAATTTTGTCAGTATTTGTACTAGCAGGTTGAAGCTTTACCTACTTGCTTCTGCCGGTGTGACACAAGCTTATCTTGAATCTGTCAGAGAGGGCACCAACTCAGCTATATAATTTCTTGTATAGGAACTGGTCTTCTCATGGTAGTAAATAGTACTTTTTACAGGAATCTAAAGCACCAGCTGCATTAAAGGAAATCTTTAATTCCTGCAGTTTGATCAAGGGTGGGTGAAAGAGTGGGTGTTCCATCTTTCCTTCTTCCTGCATTTTTTTGGCATCTGGTTTATGACAATTTAAGAGCAGCAGAGAGCCACAGTGGGTTGGAAAAAATGTTCATATTTCCCTGTGTCCCATTTCTGACAGTAACCAAAACCAGATGCTTAGAGAAAATCATAGCAATAGAGCATAGATATTCTTCTCTGAAAACATTCTCAACCTCCAGGCATTTGCAGCTCAGGGGCCTCCTGAAGCAGACAAAATTTCTGCATATTCAGAAAAGAGAAACAGAGAATAACTGATATGCTCCTGGTCAAAGCACTCATTGAGAGATATAGAATACTTAGGGCCTAGTCATTACCCCAGTTCACTGAAGGGTTGTGTAAGGATGTTTGAAGTATATCTTCTGCAATATGGACCGCTACCTCTGTACAGTGTTATGCTGGACTCGCTCTTTATTTTTTTAATCAGAAATTCCATTCTGTGAATTCTCTCCTGATGAAGTTTTAATTTAAAATTATACTTTTTCACTGAAAGCTTCTGATTTGATATTTTTATGGCAAAGTTTAATATGAAGAATATGGACCTGATCTAGTCAGCAGTACATGGTGTTTTTAAAAGATGTTTCCAGTTTGCAATACTTGCTGTTACCTGAACACAGCAAATGAGCCCAGCACTGCTGCAAGGAGTGTGATGCTCCAAGGAGCCTGAAACCCAGAAAACATGGAGTGAGTTTGTAGACAGAGACCACTAATAAGGATAAACAAAAACAGTTTCTTGAAAAATTAAAAGAATTTTGGAGGAACACTGTTTGCACTGCTTGCCTAGCATGTACACTGAATTAAGCTCTAGGGCTGGGCTAACGTGAGGGTGTGAGAATTTTCTGTCTTAAAAGAGCTTGGGTTAGTTATTATTAAAACAACAACAACAAAAACCAAACCAACAACTAGCAACCAAAATTTCCCAGAGATGATGATCTCTCTTTCAGAAGAAGCTGGGGAAAAGGGAGAGAGTGTCAGGATAAGAGAAACACTAAGTACATCATTAGCACAGGACCAAACAGATATAGCCTGGCTATAGAATAAGATCGTGATTTCTAACCAGTGAAGGATCTGAAGTAATCTTGAATAGAAGTGAGCAAGAAAAAGCCTATGCTTAGCAAGGATTGTGATATTTAAATCATTAGAATTGTTTTACTGAAGGGATTAAGTGGTCTTTCAGCAGAAACTGGACTCCATGACCAAGAGAATCCTTCCAGTCATGAATTTCACAAAGCTAGACAGCAGCATCCACATAAATCTTGTGCCTGTGATTATGCCTGCTTATGGTGTCCCTTTTCTGTATCTAATAGTAAAATTATTACAATGTTTCAGAAACTTATCAAGAGAAAAGGAATCTTTCTGGCTACCACTTCCCCACCTCTTCATTTATGGGTTTTTGGTAAGCACTCTGTTTTGCTGCAGACCTTCTTTACAGTGGGGGTTGTCAAGAGGAAGTGTCACCATTAGCTGATTTTAGCTGCAGGAGGCTGGGAGGCATGAAGCCTCTCCTGCTTATCATTCTAATCAGGGTTGCATGTGATCCCTGAGATAAATACAGTAATAGTGACTAAATATGATATAGACAGAGCTGCACTAAGTATTATATATGTATATAATAAAACATGTGCTTACAAGAACTTGTTCAGGTACACAAACAAATAAACAAACATAGACCAGGATAAGTAAACCAGCACAGAATGTTTCCAGGTAATTGCTATTAATTTTATAAACTCCCCCCACCCCACACAAGAAGTTCTTTGTTCAGTTCTGCAATGTTTGAAATGTATCAGACATTTCTGGCTCTCTAGCTCACCTGGAAGCAAATACAGCATGTTTAAATGCAAATTTTTGCATTAGAAGCCATGAATGTTAGCCATAAGTAGGTCATGGAACACTGAATTCTGAAAGGCTTGTCAGAAAATTATTTCAGGAAATAGCACATAACCAGATGAACAAGATTCTGCAGCACATTAATGCTATTAGAGGAGCTAACACACAGACTGTGGATGCCTATGAGTTGAAAGAAATGTTATTGTAGCTACATGTAGCATTGAATAATTTCTTCTGTTGGGATCCATACTTTAAACAAAGAGTTGCTGTCAATGTGAAAATGGTTCTGAGAAGGCCTATAGGAATGATATAATCTTGGATAACTTTCCTCAGAAATCAACAATCAAAGACCAACTAAATCTCTTTAACTTAACCAAAGGAAACACTAAGTAGTAATTTCACACCAGCCATAAGTATCTTACTTGAGAAGGTGATTTCACATGGGAGAAAAATCTTTTTCTTTTTTTTTTTTTTTTTGAATCTCCTGGAGAAAAATGGAAAGAAGGCACTTGTTGGACACTGAAGGTAGACAAAAACAAAGTGTAGAATTTGCACAAAGGGGAACTACCTTTGTTGCTGAAACCTCTTGCCTAAACGTATGATGCAAGACTTGTAGTCTATAAATCTTTTTTAGGTATCTTAAAAAACAATACAAAATCCCCTTAGCTCAGATGGAAGCCCAGTGCCAGCAGCCCAGGAGCTACTACAGCAGCTGCCAGCGCCAGAAGACAAATCAATTTTAGGCAGGTTGCCTGGTGGTTTTTCGTGTTCTTATGCCCAGCTTCTGCAACACTGAGCCATTGTGGGTGAAGGCAGAAAAGCCCTGTGAAAACTGGTGTCAGAGGAACGGAGAACCACCTTTACTCTGCAGGAAAGAAAGAGACCAAGTGCCTGAGATGACACCCTGAAACGATACACCAGACATGCTTCCAGCAGTCCAGGTGTTAGCTCAGTACCAGGAGCTGAGTAGTGACCTTGAGTTCCTAGGTAGTCTCAAGCTGTTGCAATGGTGTTTCCATCCTTTCTGTATGTTTCCAGGGCAGAGTTCTCCTGCCTGTTACCTGCTCAAGGAAACGAGGCCTTGCAGCCCTACCTTTCCCCTTCCCTCCTGTGGTTCCACCAGCAGCCTCCATTTCCCAAAAGTAATTTTAAGTAATTTTGAAGCAGAATTTATACAGTCCAGATTTTTCAAATGCTCTCAGCTGCTTACCGACAGAAAGGCACATGACTGACTGGTAGTGGTAGATCTATTAACAGGAACTCATATTCACAGATTCACCCCCACATTTGGGGTCCAGCTGAACACACAATAAAAAGATTTTTTTTTAAGAATTTATAAGGTAAAATAAATCATTTGATAGATAACACTGAGAGGGGAAGTAGAACAAGAAGGTGACAACACAGTCACAGCATGTGGGTAGCCTAGATATCATCTGGGTTTTAGCAACTCAGTAAAGCAGAGCTTTACAGGAAGACCCGAAGAATGAGTTAGCCCAGGCAAATTGCAGGCAGTACCTTCCATAAGTAAGGAGTAGCATAAAGGATGATTAGGAGGAGGTGATTTAATAATCTAGTGGAAGATGGAAGCTGACATCATAGAGTTCACTTCTTGATGGGGAAATGAGAGATGACAACAGGACACAGAGAGGCTGTCAGTGACTTTGGAAGTGGGGACAAGAAGCTTATGTTTGATGAGATAGAGAAAGAGAAATAGAAGAATTGTGTATACAAATATAATAGGTTCAAATGGACAGACACAAAAAAGGACCTTTGCATCTCTGACTTCTGGATGACTACAGGTAAGACAGGATTAGTTTTACAACAGCCTGACAAAACATGAAGTGTCATATAAGAGCATGAGCAAGAATTTGACATGGAGATGCATGCATAAGCTTTTCAACATGCTTGAGTATCCTTGGATACTTGTCAGATTATGTGGCAGCCCACAGCAGAAAGTCAGGACTCCTAGGTTTTATTCCACCTCTGACATCAATTTTTAGATAGAGTACATTGTTTCATCAGTGTAATTTTTTTCTTGTTGCAGCTCATACATCTGGCCTTCTATGCTCACCTAAATCTTAGAGAAAGTCAGAAGTTTCAGGCTCTGGACTCTTTCAAAATGTGTTTTTCTTGCTGTCACTCCCACAGCAAGATACTGATGTTGACAAGAAACTCAACAGGATCTAGTAATGTATGTTTGCCACCCAGAAAACCAATCCTTCATCAACCTGCATCAAAAGCAGTGTGACCAGCAGGTTGAGGGAAGGGGTTCTACCCCTCTGCCCTGCTCTTGTGAGACCACCACCTGCACTACTATGTCCAGCTCTGGCGTCCTCAACATAAGAAGGACATGAAGCTGCTAGAGCAAGTCCAGAGAAGGCCATGAAGATGATCAGAGAGCAAGAGCCCCTCTGCTATGCAGGCAGGATGAGAGAATTGGGGTTGATCAGCTTGGAGAAGATAAGGCTCCAGGGAAACCTTAGTGCCCCTTTCAGTATCTAAAAGGGCTATAAGAAAGGTGAAGAGGGACTTTGGACAAGGATATGGAGTGACATGACGGGAGGAATGGCTTCCCACTGACAGAGGACAGGATTAGATGGGATACTGGACAGAAATTCTTCCCTATGGGGTTGAGGCCCTGGCTCAGGTTGCCCAGAGAAGCTGTGGCTGTTCCATCCCTGGAAGTGTTCCAGGCCAGTTGGACAGGGCTTGGACAAGCCCATGACAGGGATCCCTTCCAACCCACACCATTCTAGGATTCTGTGATACAATGAGTAGTGCACAGTGGAAGCAGACACAGCAGACCTAGACCCTTGAACACCACTTCCATTCATTACATCCTAGTAATAAGTGACCTCCTCTCCCTTGGCCATAATCCCTTTCTTTGCTTACATCTTGTCCAGAGAAAGCACCAACAGGCATTACAGAAAAGCAGGACACTGACTGGCACCTATGAAGTAAAACAATGACAGGCAGTAGCATGTCTGTACCAACAGGTACATCCATCCATCCATCCGGGCTACCACAAGTGTACATTCACCTTTATACTACTAGGTGTGATTAGAGGGGCACCCATTATGAACAATCATCTCTGCCTATAAGGAAAGACTTTTGTAGGTCCTTTAAGAAAAATTAGCCATAGATTATCTACCTGGGCCTCTGAGCACATGCCTGACAGAAGCACATCAAGTGCACACAGCAGACTCACATGATCAGCATGCCCACTGCTGGGGAATAAGGAAAAAGGGGTTGGATTTCTCAACTACAGAGATTATCAGAGAGAACCCCATATAACCAGTCTTTTTCTCTCTTCATCTTTGGAGAGCCATTTCCCCACAATTTGATGCTCACAAACAGCCTTGCACTTTTAGATTTGACATACTTGGATCTGAGAGAAAAACCTGCCACAAAGGATGACTACTGCAATAAAGCAACATCCACAAACACACACACATATATATACACACACCACATGCATTAAAGAAAGTATATTTTTGCCTGCAAAGTCCCAGACACTGAGGACTATTTTGGCTGGATTCCTTTACATTCATCTCTTGCAGTCAGAGAGGAGTACATAAAAAATAATTTCTTCAAGGTGGTCCTTCTTTTGAGCTCAATCCATTAGAATTAATGCAATAGCGTTGTTTTGTGCTCAGCAAACTTGCAGAACAAAAGCACAGAGACCCTTCTCGTGATTCTTTTGTTCTAGGTTTCTAGTACAGGAAACAATGTATAATTCCACATTTAGGTAAAGAAAATATTTTTCAAAATCTTAGCTCAGTACATGTATCCTAACATTAGATACTGGCATGCGTGGAACAGAAATATGTTAAACTGTCTTACCAGCTCAAAGAAAATGTCACTTTTCGCACTGCTTCTGTCCCTTGATAGTCTGGGCTTTGTGGTTTGATGATCATGCAATAGCAGCAGTGGCATAATAAAGCAAAGCATACTGTGCCCGATTTTAAAGATAATTTCAAGAACCAATGAAAAGCTGCTCAGATTATCAGATTGAGTTAAAGTAGCTGTATCTGCAATTACTCATTAGTCATGGAGAAACTGAGGAATTTCTGCTAAAGGGTTAACATTTAAAAGGCCCAGCAATTTGCTGAATAGAAAAGTATCTGCTTGCAACTTTTATATTAAAAAAAAGGCCAACAGAAGAGCTTTCTAAGTGACCTAAATCCATTTTCTAGCCCTGTCTGGATGTGAGGCAAAACTGCTTCCACCCAAGTCCTCTGCCCAGCTATGCTCAGACTCCTGGAGCACCCTGAGGTGCCCTGTCCTGCGCCTCCCCCACAGCCGACTGCTGTGCTGTGCTCAAAGGGCAATTCTGGAAGCAAAGGGAAACAAGCATTGCAGCGCTTCTGTGTCCTGATCCCAGAGTGTATGCGGAACAGATTTTCCCATGCCCAGCTGCAATGGCAGTGTTACAGCCAGGATCCATCAAGGCAGTCCTGTACATGGGTCTAGTGCTGAGAAGGGGGAGAGAGAAGCAGTCAAAGAATGGACTGAGTAACAGTCTGTCAGTATCAGCTTCTGGGGCCAAGAGACAGGGAGGCAGAGGCCATGCAGAAATGGAGATGGACATTTCCAGATTGATACAACAGAATGAATTTTCTTAGTACCTGCTTTTTGGCCCTAGCGTTCCTGGGAAAACATAATTTTTCCAAATTAGATATTGCTAGGTAAGGGACATTTGCACTTTGCTCCTAGGAGACCCTGAAAAACCCCTGTGACCTATTGAATCATAGACTCAGCTCATCAAGGATAATGAGGCATTTTTTTGTTACAGTCACTACCTTTTATACCATGTTAATGTTACTATTTATATCATGTTTCTGCCCCCTAGTTCCTTACGGCAGCTTTCCACAGACTCTGCTACTCCCCTCTAGTAGCCTTCCAGTACACCTGCTGAACACGGCAAGGCCCACAAACCAATCTCACTTCCCACAACCAGTCAAGGCCAAAACACTCCTTGCTGCGCCTAATTAACTGAATGCAGCTGCTGCTGGCTTAACTTGTTCCCACAAACCCCCACCTCGAACCCCTCCACATTCACAGTGACAACAATTCATTGGCCAAAGGGTAATTGTTACAGCTTGCTTCAAAGGGAATGGCCTCCCTTATTTTAATACCCTTATGCCACGTACCTGCCCACAAAATCTGTCTCCTAGGGTGGCCAGAAGTAACTTCTAGCCCAACATAGCACCAAACCACCACCTTCTACCAGATGTACGGCCTGATAGTGTTGCAGTAATAGAAACAGCTCCTTCAGCAGTTCTGGGGCCAATGATACAAACAGAAACAACGAGCACGCAGAATCTAGATGTAAAGGGCCATAGGAAGACAGGCGAGTTTCCCCTCCTCCCTTAAGCAGCCGGGCTCAGTTACCACAATGTAGTTTCTGAAGTGAAAATAACTGTAGGACAAAGCTGTAGAAGACTGTGTTGAAACCATCAGAAATCCTTCTGCCTAGTACACATGTGCATTGACATAAGCATGATGCAAGAGCCCTTGTAGGACAGTGTGGGGCAGGCTCAGCTCATCAGGGCAGTGGAGCTGGGGTGATCCTCTGCAGTTCATGGAGGACATGCGAGGGACTGGTTGTGCAGCAGGGAGGATGTATCAGCATGTGAAGACCTCCCACAACTTGTCACAGCTGATAACAAGAAAAATGGAAAATAAGGAGGGAAGGAACCAAAAAACTTAATATCTTAGAGCCCAGGAAACCACTGAGCTAGGGGTATATTGAGGGAATAATAACAAAATGGGCAAAACTAAGCCATGTAGGTCCAAAATCAACATAGCAGATACCATGGCTGTTCTGAACAATCAAACCAGTGAGGTGGATGCATAGCAGTACAGTCCCAGCACTCACCTCTGAAAGAAAGAGCTTCTCTTTGTTACAAAACTCCCTTCTGTTTAGGGAGCTGTGGAGTTGCCGAGTCTCAGTTAAGAGATAGAGAAGAGGGAAGGAAGTTTATAGGTATCACAGCAACAACAGATTATTACTGCACTGGAAACGAACGTCATTCACCACAAAGGTTCTCTCAGGATAGGACCTCCTACAGCCAAGCAGCCTCTGGGTTAGTAGCACTATGCCTTCATAAGACATAGGTCTTCACATTCTCTTTCAGTATTTCAGTAACTTTTAAAGACAATTATCCTAAACAAATAAGAGATAGAGATGTCAGAAGGAAACAGATTGACAGTTACAGTGCAAATTGCACTTTCATAGTTGGCTTTATTAGCTAGCAGAAATTGCTCAAAATCTGTGCTACTGACCTGTTAACAGCAGTAGAGCAAGTCCAAGGCAGAAGTTGCAGGTACATCCAGCTAGGACAATATTTCTGAAATTTTGGCATAATTCTAAAAGCTGCTCAATTAATGCGCTTGAAAAGTTCTGGTACATAAGCTGACTCAGTAGCCTAGTAGAAAGAGTTTGTCTGGAATTATATGTTTTGAAGACTTTTCATTTGTAGACTCCATCTGGAAAGGCAAAGTCTTTCTGAAACCTGAGTTGTGCTTGTTCTCTTGGACATACATTTCTATGATGATTACATAAGAATTGGTTTTGATCATACCCCATGGAGAGGTCTGGGCCCTCCATAACTAATAAACTACTACAGCTGGGTTTAAAGAGCCAAAAGACATTAGCAGGAAAAGTAATACCGCATGTTGTTTGGTAAGGGTAGGGGAGCTTTAATGTAGAAAACATGTTTGCAATGGGTTATGCTTCTACGAGTCCATGTACAGCCAAACTCCCAAGTCATGTGAGAATAACAGGGAAAATAATTTAAAGTTCTGTACTCTTCAAAAGGTTACTGTAAAAAAAAAAAATTGCACATCTACATAACCCAAAGGATAATGTTCAAGGTACTTAGGATTCAAAAAAAAAAAAAAAGACAACCAACCAACAAAACCCAGAAACAACTAATCATAACAAATTTGAGACATTAATAGGATAAGTGGCAATAGAAATAGGCACGTATTTCTGTAGACCTAACAGTTTTCAGTTGTATGCAAGAAAGCTTACACAAAGTAACTTTGTTTCTCTTCTGAATTTTGCTAACACGTTGCTCCTGGCACAGTAAGGAAAAGCCCAACACTCTGCCAAGCAACATCAAGTCCTCAGTTTGCCTGTGTCCCACTGACAGGGCTGTCAGAGAGACAGGAGACCCACTGCTTGACATAGCTCCGTGGGAAGTCCTGCCTCTCTTGCTCAAGAGAGATGGGCCCACAGTTGGTCTGACTGTTTTGCCCAAATTCACAGTCAAGTGGACTTCCACAGTCTGAGTCCACAAAGCCACTGTCAATAGTGTCCAAATCAATGCAGATCATAGGGTAACTGTCACCGGGCCTAGTACTGTGAGGGAAGAAGTCGTAGGAGCCTTCACTGTAGGAAGCACTGTCACCATCAGGAGAAGGTAGAGAACATGGATTTTCCAAATCCCACCGAAGAGGCTGCAAGCAAAGGGCTTCTAGGATGCTCCCCACTCCTTCTAAAGATTTTTCTACTTGCTTGTGGGCTGGGACACTCGTGCTCCTCAAGTGGTCTGTGGACACAGAACCTGAAGCAAGTATTTTGTCCTGCGTGCTCAGGTCAGCGAGATGCAAGTCATGCGATATCTTTCTGTCTTCCTCATCAATGTTAACCTTGGGGTAACCAGGTCCTCCAGCACTATCATCTTCCTCATTGGTATGTTCGTGTCCCCTGTACACATGGTTACAGCTGCACTGGCAGTTACAGGATGTAAATTCATCAGCCACAGTAACCGTATCAATGGATAAGTGCCCGTATGACTGCTCCTCAGTCCCACCACTGCAGTTTACACTGGACCATAGGGACTGGCTATCATGGCCTGGGGCAGTCAAGCAAGACACACAGGTCTTGCAAGGCAGATTCTTTCTCAGCTCATGCAGCTCTTCCGGTGAGGTGCTGTTGGAAGGACGCATGGTGTAAACTTCTAGGACTTCTGGAAGGACTATTCCCCATTCAAAGAAATCAAAGGTCATTTTCTTATGGGATGCACCAACCCACTTCTGCAGAAAAGGACATACAGGGAGAGAGAGATTAGTATCACAAGTTTTGAGGTTCCACAGAAATGACCAAAGTTCTTATACTTTTAGAGGTAAAGACAAACTCTAAAACCACTGACTCCTCCAATAGAACAGGGTAGGAGATGCTGTTATTACCAGACACAGCTGCAGGAGAACGGACTGAAGTAATTGAAAATAATTAGCTCTGAGAAGTTTGCATGGCTTTGCAATTTTCTCTACATTGCAAAGGATGCCACTGCCCGTAGCAGCACTCTTTCATAAATCAGCCTGAAGTCCCAGGCCAAGCCACTAAGTTGCCCCTACCCTCTTGTCCTGGACACTGCTTCTCTTGGGAAGGATGGTCAGCTTCTCCCTGTGTACTGCACTTGCAAGCAACACACACATAGTCCTGCTCTCTCACTTCCCCTGCCTCAGTTTGCTGGGAAGGGGGTCAGGACAAGGCTTCTCTCATCTTCTACATGCACCAAAACAGCCTTTTCTTTCACAGTGAAAAGAAGGAAGCAGAAGTAGGCAGGGGTTGGGATCCTCACCACCACCTGCAACACTTACTCAGGTGATTAGGGAGTGCCACACATTCAATCTTGCCCTTCTATATCACCATTAGCATCACACTCTGCCCTGTCCCAGGTATTCTCCCTAGATCACAAGCCCCTTGCCTTCAGTCACATCTGAGAGTAAAGGCACTTCTGGATTTCTCTGATTTAAGAAAACAGTAAAAGTTTATGCTCCTTTTGAAGAAGTCTCTGAATCAGACACTCAGATCACAGCAAATTTTAGATATTTGCCACTAATGAATGCCAGTAAGTCCTACTTGAGGATTCTGCAGTCCTGAGGCTAGGCACAGCTCAGACTCAAGGCTCAGTTCTGCTCCCTGTCTTCCACTTACCTAATGGCTGAGCTGTGTCAAGGCTCTTCTAAGTGTATTGCTTTCTTCTGTGTATAAAATAGGTAAGAACACTGCACTTCATAAAACACTATGAAGACTTCTGACTGAGTGCTGCCACATTTGTTAGACTGTCTTAATCTTACTGGACTCCTGTCCCAAACTGCACTCAGCGTAACTACACATGAGCAAAATATTTGGGAAGAGAATAAGCTTGCAGAGTTTATTACCCTCTGACAGAGAGCATGGGGAAAAAAAAAAATCTTCATTACAGCAGGAAGCACCAAATCTATTTTAATTAATTTTTAAACTAAGCTACAAAGAACTTAGTATTAAAGCTATAATGGACAGGAAGGCACTTGAGGTGCAAAAGGGTTTTTGGAGAAACAGCAGAAAATCCTTTTCTTAGAATTGAGTGAGCAGAATATCTCCTATTCCCTCTTGACAGTTCTTTGCAAATTGCCACTCAATATGAACCTAAGAACTCACATACACAAAGTAAACAATGTTCCTTAGCTTTCCCTTCTATGTTTTAAGTTTTTCTCTAACATTTTCACTGCTTCCTACCTAATCCAAGAGTGCTGTCTGCAGAGCATTACTACTGTAATTTGTAAACATTATTCACAAGACATAACCTAATGAAACCTTTGATGCAGGCAGGATGCAGTTGAATAAGACCTATATCAGCTGGGGTTTTGTTGGCCAAAAATGACAAGTCTGTTCACTTTTTAGTGATGCCACCACATTCTCTTGACACCCCTGCCTGTGCATCTTGTGCTGTGGCTGTGCAAGCAACTGCTGATTTGATCTGCAAATTTCCTAGGAAGTAACTCAGCTTTAGCAACTGAGACTCCTTCCCTTCCCAGCAGCACTGAACAGCTGATGTAGAAACTAGCAAGAACGTAATTCCCACAGAACAGAAAAGTTCAAGGCTTCACCTGGGAGGAGCATAGCTCTTGGCATAGCAGGGAGCTTGCATTTTAACCGTGAGCACTAGCCCTTGATTCTCATGAATTCACACAGTGGGTCCACCTGGTCCTTCCCCTGAGAGCATCTAATACCAGCTGCCTCACCAGAGGATGCAAGCACCCCTCTGGTGGAGATATAGGAAGGCATAACAGGTCTGAAAGAGGAAGGAAGGAAAGGAGACAGTCACTACTGGCTTCAGCCTGAATAGCACCCCTCCGAGACTACTTGCTTAACCTAATTACAAACATCAGCCTTGCAGCAGTGGGAAAGTAAGTACGTGAAGATCATGAGGGCCCTCTCCCAGAGGGTCTAAGAAAAAAGCAAAACGAGAAAGCAGACAATGAAGTGTCTCTGATCAGTTCCGCTGTAACCTCAGAAACTTGTTCAGAAAGAGGCAGTGTTGTCTGCACTCATAATGCCAGCATTTTTACAGTTTGATAACAGGATTGTGAGCTGCTCTTCAGCTTAATAAAATAATTATTTATAGATGCTCAAATGTCCTTTGACTTTTGCATCCTAAGGACTCCAGAAAACTCTGCAGCTTTTGCAAACTGTTTTGTTACAAAAGCAAGTTTGGCTGGTGTTAAATGAGTAGAGAATTTGGGAGGGCTAGGCAAAGTTACTCAAAGACAATTCCTTCATACGGAGTCAAGCTTCACTGTACGATCACAGAGATGTCCCTCCCCCAGACATCTTTCCAGGACAACATGCATAACTATTTCCTACATGAGTGACTATTCAGACAGAACCATAAAGCTTAATGTTGAGCTTGTGTCACATCAGAGCCTGGAGCGGGAGATCTGGGCTTTACAATTAAGTTTGTTCCATGGTCTTTATGGCCCCATGGGACTGCAGCTTTGGAAAAACCCCAATTACTGTTCTGCTATTTGACTCCCATCAGGATCCCAGTGTTCACAAATCACATGAACTCAGCTCATACCCTGAGATAGCACCTACAGAGAATAAGTAATACAGACATGACATAAAAGTCTTCAGGGCACAGAAGAGACACTGGAGAGCTCTAGTCCCTATATCTAGAGCCTTCTGGCATTCCTTTGAGAGAGATTTCCCCTCCTACTGCCCTAAAGAGAATCCCTTGCCCAGAGTACCACAATAGCCTTTAAGTTTGTGATGTGCTCCACTCCACTCATTCTTGTGTAGCCCAATTATACCTTGAAATCTCCGTTATGTGCCAGGTAAAGAGGTTTGAAAAAGGGAGCAGGATCTGGGATGCAAGCTGTCTTCTTCCAGAAGCTGCAAGAGAAAAGAGAAAGGCTTTGGGGTTAAGTACATGTTACTGATGCAAAGCAAGGCACCTCTAGATCCATTTCAAGCAACTGAAATCACCTGCCCAGCCTCATGAGTTAGCAAGGGGCTAAGGATCCAAGAATGCCTTGTGCTGCCAGAGCCATCTAATGGCCTTTTTTGTGAACCTCACAGGAGGTGAGGCCTCAGCACTTGCACACACATATATATACAAATTTTTTCCTTCCTGGAAAAGCACCAAGTGCTGGAAATGCATTTTCCCCTCAGGGTGGGCTGGCTTGCGGTCTGCACATCAGAACTCTGCCCTGTGCAATTCTTTTGTGGACATGGGCTGTGCCAGCCCTGTTGCTGCATGAGCCCAGCCCCCCTCTGTGTCAGCATCCCAAAAGGGAGAGAGGCTCCTAGCCGGCATTGAGGGACCTATGTCAGCTTTGAAAAGGGGCAGGCCAGCCCTGGCTACTGCTCCATCTGGCAGCTGCAGAGCACAGACAAGACCAGGAGAACAGCTCAGGAGGCTGGGCGGCCCTTGCTTCATCCCTATGTGCCACTGTCTTGTCCCAACCAGCTGAATGGCAGCAGAACCCCAGAGAAAAGCAGCTCGCTCCCAGCAGAACATCAGCTAGAGACCATGCTTGGCTAGTCCTTACAAGCCCATAGCAGCCCATGCTGCCCATACAAAGAAGTCTGACTGTGAAAACCCCATCTTTATCAATATATAATAAGAGCATTTACTCACGCTTCCTGAAGCATTCTTACCTTTGCTGTTTGGCCAGAAAGGTTGCAATTGAAGCCATGATTGACACAACAACACCAAACAGAAGCCATCCCATGCCTGCTGTTTGTGTTACTGCTGAAGAAAGAGAAGGGTCATTCAGGCTCACCTTGCATTTATCCTCTGGTCAATAAGCAGGAGATGATGAGGAGAAAAACGAGTTTTGCAATGCAAAGGCTTGTCAGCCATTGGAAGGGGCTGCACAGGGAAGTCACCATCCCTGGAGGTGTTCAAGGAATGACTGGATGTGGCACTCAGTGCTCTGCTCTGGTCAACAAGGTGATGATCAGTCACAGGTTGGACCTGATGATCTTGGAGGTCTTTTCCAACATAAATGATTCTTAGACACCCTCAATTCCTACCCTAAACTCTGTCATAGGGACATTGAGGCTGTTACCTGGGCCTCAGTACTCCAGACATGAGGTCTGAATGAGAATGCTCAGAGAAGACTGCATCAATGAAAGGAGCAGTGCATCAGCTGCCCCATGGCCTGGCTGCACTACACACAAACAGCCAAAAAATTTGGGGCAGGACAGCTCCCTACCACAAAGACCCCTGGTGTTTCTGACTCCTGGTTTAGGGACACCTCATAGATGATCCATGAAGTGAAGAGAGAGAGCAGTTGGCCAGAGACATGTGAAGAAATGGTGTTGACTAAATGACTGCTTGGTGGCTGCTCTCCATCTGTGGTGAAAAGGTGCACTTTTAAGATCCAGACCTCAGATATCACTTCGCAGATGGAGCTTGGCCCTGCTGCCACAGCACCACGTAAACCCTGTAATATTTCAGTTCGAGCTGCAGATGAATGAGAGCAGGGAAGCTCAGTGCATGCTGCTGACACTGACTGCAGTTATCTTGCCCTGCTCTATTGGAGCAAAAGCTCCTTGTTTTCACAGCCTTTGTTCCACCACAAGAAACATCAGTGTACTTCTGTGCATAAGGTACTGTGAAATCCCTGCAGACTGGTGGCTACCAAACAAAACACCTATGCCCAGCATGACCAACAACTAGAGTGCAGACCCAGATCTCAGACTCGAGAGTAGGATCCCCCTCCCCTCAGCTGAAGACAACACTAAGCCCCAGTAGAGGAGATCTCCCCCATTTCTGAAAGCTGCAAGCAGGACCCTGGCCATTTGACACTGAAAATGAAGCTGGAGGCTACACTCCTGCTGTGGCACCCAAACCTACAGCCAACCCCACCAAATCCTTTTCCATGGGAGAACATCAATACTGACAGCCCAGGCCTGGGATTCCTGTACTCAGCAAGAAAGCTAACCATACCTGTCTAGACTATTTAGATTTTGTTCTGATTAATTAGATTTGATTAGAGTTCTGAAAGCATTCTGACACTGGACTAACTGGAAGGGTAAGGACAGCTAGTAGCATGTACCGGCAGGACTGGTTTTCAGTGACAGTGGGAGACTCCATTCACTCCAAAACCCATGGTAGTCGCTGTCTTCCCGGGGTCTGGCTCTCACTTGGAACTCGTACTCAGTGTTCACCTGGAGTTCCCACGGTAGGATCACCAGTGTCCGTTTATCTTCATGAACAGCTTTAGTCTTCTGAGTCTGTGAATGATTAAACATCAAACACTCAGGATTAGAGTGACTGTTCTCATTTTCCCCTCACTGCTGCACAGTGAGGAGTCTTGCCAAGTAACCTCCCCTGCTTTCATGTTGTTTCTTCAAGACCAGGGTCCGGCTGGTCTGCACTGCATTCAGCCACTGGGGAGCCTTCCATACAGAACAGCATGAGAATCAAATGAATTATCACTCTTCCTCACAGGAACTAGTACTTCTCACACAACTTCTGCTTCTTGATTCATTTTTGGGTTTGCATGTTTTCAATCCAGTCAAGCAGAAGCACATCTTTTCTAAACCATGAAAACACTTCTTCCGCAGCAGTGCTGCCATCCTGGTTGTGCTGGCCTCCTCTTTTCTGGTACATCCTACTTAATGGTAAACTGACATCTCACTTACCTCCCAGGTATCGGTTCTTCTCTTATAACGCAGCTGATATTCCAGCTCCTCATTCAAAAAGTGGAAGGGAGATTTCTGGTAGGTGGTTTCCCAAGAAAAATTGTAACCCTCTGAGAACAAAGTGGTCAGGTTGAATGGAGGCTGTGGTTTGACTGGAAGACAGGATGGTGTTACCTTTCATAACATTACTACAGACAAGATGGCCCAGCTCGGTATCAGCAATGCAGAGTGAGTAGGGAGCAAAACTGCCTTGGCACTGGTGGGCCTTTCTCAAACAGGAGAACACTCACAGCATTTCTGCCCCTCAGCCATGCACAGAACCTCACACCTGAGCAGTATAATGAAGTCAGGCCTGGGTTTTTGCTGAATATACCTTCTGCCTGACTCTGAACCTCCTCATTGCTTAAAGAGCAGGAGAGGATAGTACAAGGGGAAAATAACTCCTGGGAGATGTAAAGAGTAGAGCACCTTGTTCTTCTCATGACATAAGAGGACTCTACGAGGTCATGATCACTTGACAAATTGGGGAAATGCCCCTCAATGTAACAGACACCAGGAAAAGCTGAGGCAAGGGGACACTGCATAAACCCGGTGCAATTCTCTGTGTTGTAAGTGCCCAAACCCCAAGCTTTTATATCTCTGCAGGGCGTGTTCACATATGGAAAAGCAGTAATGCAAAACTCCAGCAAGGCCTACCACTGAGCTACAATGCCTCTGGATGGGGACCTTCAGGAGGTATGCAAAGCACTACTACCCAATCTACAGTCTGTCAGTGGAGTCAAGGCGGCTTCCTGAAACATTATGGCATTTGTCAAAAAGACAACACTTCTCAAGTAAAGTTTAATTTCAGAAGAATCCAAGTAGAAAAATTCTTTTCGTATGCCTGCACAGTACCCATCTGCCTGACTAACCACTTCTTTTCTTCAGTTTGCTACACAACCAGAACATACCAGCATTCCAAGTCAGCTACATGATTGCATTCAATCTTCCTGTCATGCATGAGAGATGATTAGGAATTGCCCCATAAAGGGGAACTGCTACATCCATTGCATCTGGGACACCTTGTGCCACCCAAAATAATGTCATGTTAGATCAGGTGTCCACTGCAAGAGCCTTCTGAGCTGGAAAAGGACTTTTAGCCAGGGCATGTACTGATAAGACAAAAGGGAGTGGCTTCACACTAACAGAGGGCAGGGTAAGATTGTATATTGGGGAGAAATTCTTGGCTGTAAGGGTGGTGAGGCACAGATTGCCCAGAGAAGCTGTGGCTGCCCCACCCCTGAAAGTGTTCAAGGCCAGGTTGGACAGGACTTGGAGCAACCTGGTCTAATGGAAGGTGTCCCTGCCTGTGGTACGGGGTTGGAACTTCATGATCTTTAAGGTCCTTCCAGCCCAAACCATTTTAAGAATTCCATGATTTGTGACATTTGCAATAAAGCAATTCCTCCTGCCCTTTAGAATCCAGCCAAGAACAAATTCCTGCATAATAATCTAGGTATGAGACTGGTGTAAGGTGGAAATTTATCACCTACTGCTTCATAGTGAAAAGGAATTTCCCCATGAAAAGCATGGACTAAGCCCTAAGTTCAGCCTCAAGCATAATAGTGACAATAAGAGCACAGTGCTCTGTGTAGATGAGTGTACACCAAATGTAGCCCCCCACCACTTGCTGCCATGCTCACTCCTTTCCCAGACTATCCTGGCACATAGACAAAGTCAGACAGTATTTATCAAATCCACCATTTTTGTACTTACTGTTGTCTGACAAATAAAAGTCTTTGGAAATCAGTTGCTGCCTATCAGCTACCTCTGTAACATCCACCTGGACTTTGGTATCTCCTAGCAGTTCAGTCATGTCCACAGTGCACATATACTCTGTGTGACTGGTGTTCCTGGACAATTGCAGGAGACTGCATGCAGCCACAGTATTTTCTGGATCTTCTTCAGGAATCCTAAAAAACCCAAAAGAAATGAGTCCGCATCTACCACATGCTGTAGTTGTATTAATTTGTTGCTGAATGACCAGGCATAGAAATTGATTAAAAAAAAAACACAACATGTTCAAATAAAAATTTATCTTTAAACTTTGACAGATGTTTTCCCCTTTCTATTTGCTCAGCTTAGCATCCCTGAGAGAAGTAGAAAAGTGTTTGTCAAAAGGAAAGGTGCTCCTCAGGGCTGCACAGCCCAGGACTGCATCCACTCCCTTGCTGGGGCAGAACAGCAGCCATATGGGATTGGAAAATCTGCATGAGGCCTGCCAATGCATATGGGTTGAAATATCACTGTTAAAAGCAGCAAAGGGCAAGGTATTCCCATGGCAAGAGAGCAGGCAATGCTAAGGAAGCTGGAGTCAGTGTAGCAGTCAGTGGAGACAGGAACCAGAGGTCCTTTGCTATGGGAGAAGTCAGTTGGTAGCTGAAGTGTGAAATACCAAGTAAAAAAACCAGCATATCAGCAAGAACAGGATTTCTACCCAACAAAGAGGGCAGAAAGTCACCACTATGCTATGGCCATGCAGAGGTTCCTGCTAACTGGACTTTGCTCATCCTATCAAGACATACCATGTTGCAGTGAGGTTGTATGAACCAGCACCCAAGTCATTTCTCAGGATACAGGACAGGGTCTGTACATAGTCCACAAAACAAGTGAGGTTTTCACAACACACAGCTGTAGATTTGGAAAGACAAAACACAACATCAACTTCCACTATAAAGCAAGCAGAACTTTATATCAACATATGCAGTCCTCAGGGTTCTCACTAAATCTGAAGAGAATAGATCACTCTGTGACAACCCTCCTCCTGCTCTTACAAAAATCTCCAGTCTTGGGGTGTTAGATGTGTTCCAGCTCTACGGGATGACAAGTCATTGACAGCAAGATAAGTGTCAAACAAAAATCTATTAAAAATACTGTGGCAGCTAAAATCAGAAAGTGCCCAAATTGTGACTGAATTTTCAGACTTATTCCTGTCCCTTCTCATACAGTCACTACAGCAGAGTCACATACTTTGGCAAGAGTCTTCACTTATATGGCACATAGAATAGGCATGATAACCCAGTAAGAAGCAGTACCATATTCATTTTTATGATACGACTTCCTAAACTGAGTACTATTCTTTGCTAGTCTAGTTTTCATTGTATGACATCTTCATGGCACTTCAATGAAACACCTTTTTTTTAAATGTGCAATTCTTTATTTGACTTTCTATTTTCTACAGCTTGATATCTGCAGCATCAAAAGATTTCATGTCCAGCTCCAGAGGTTTGATGTTTTTAATGAAATTTTGGAAAAAAAATTTGCAAATTTATAATAATTATAATTTCTGTAAATCATTCTGATAGGCACAACTTAATTACTTACTTCTAAAGAGAACTTCAGAGGCAATTGTAGAATTTACACTGGTCATTAAGAAAATGAAGTCATGTGAAAGCGGTCACAAAGCAGCATTTATGCTCTTATAATTGTCCTGCAGAGCTCTGCTCACAGATCAGTATCTGACATGTGCTATACAAAGGCACCATTGTCCTGTGCATAACACACTTCACTTATTTCCCTGGATTTCATGGCAGGGAACATGCAGCACAGTGAGAAGTGTCTGCATTGATGAGTCCTTTTCCGAGAGCACTCTGGACTGACTAAAACTATCACCACTACCCTAGGAATGGCTGAGTGAGGGAAGGCCTGCAGGAGATGCAGCATGCCATGCTGGTGCACACCATGCCTCCTGCAGTGACCGTTGATCTCTGACATGTACAGTATCACCCCTTTTTGATGGGAATAAAATTGTTGTCATCTAGAAGGAGACTCAAGGTTGTAACATCAATGATTAAATCAAGCATGGGTCCTCCCCTACCAGCAGGGCTGCCCCCAGCCTCATGGGAACATGTTACTTTAAAGCCATCAGGCACTCAAATCCTTTGAAGCTGACCATGCTGCAAGCTCTCTTCTCGTTGTCATTCTGCTGCTTGTCTGGTTAGAGAAGCTGCACTCCCTGCTTCCTCCTTTCCCTTTGCAACACTTTGTGTTCAGTGTTCTTTGCTGATGATGAAAGCAGACTGATATAATATGCTCAACAATCACAATGCTCAATTTTACAGCTGAAGCTGTATGCAGAGAACCACCAACACCACAGAATGCAGGCAGCATGTGCACTGATGGACTGAAAACATCTGTTCCACTCTCCAGATCAAGTGACTGTCCCCACAAGCTGTCTCTGCATTTACAGTCCCAGTGCACAGCAGGGGTGTCCAGTGGAGGGAGCAGCCTCCTCCCAGGCCAGGGTAAGTTCAAAGGAAAACAAAGTCCAACCCTTCCTTGCTGATGTCACCCATCACAACATTTACTTCCCAGTCCTCCCGCTCTGCATATGTGAGCTCTGGGCAGCACTCAGATTTGTATACAAGACCCCCATTTCTCCAAAGAGTTAGGATAGGGACAGAAGAAATTTGGGGATATTTGCAACAGACTGGCCCCAAGGATGTACATACGCTTTTTTAAACTGTAAATTATTCAAATGATATGGGTGTTACTTTTTTTCATTTTGACTTTTTCATTTCACACCAACTTCAGAATTTTGTTTTAAAATTTTCATTAATTTTTTTTTTTTTTCATTTTGAGCCCTCAACAGACTCTTCTGAGGGTCCCGGTCCAAGCACTATTTGGTCCAAAGTCCTGAGCAACATGCTTTTTCTCCTTTAGCCTAACTTTACTCTCCTACAAAAATGGGGTTAGAAATCTCTTGCTTTCCTTTAGAGAGGGCAGCAAGTACTAATAAGCTGTTAAGCATTAGTAATTAGCAGTCTTCTATGCTATTATGTTAATTAGTCAAACAGACTACTATTCCTAGGTAGCTGGTAAGCTGCAAATGTATCCTTTGGGCAAGAACCTGTTAACAAAATTAAGAGGACAGCGTTTTACTGGGAAAGAAATAATTAAGTGTCCTAAACCCAGTCAGATCTAGGATGACATGTCTGTCCTTGACAGCTTCAGAAACAAAATTCAGATACTTCCAACAGTAAGATCTACATTGATCCAAACTGAAATTGGTACACAGTAATTTCTGGCTTGCATCACAACAAAATTCAGACCAAACATCACAATGGTCCCATATGGCAGGTAGATATAACTCTGAATGCATCTTTTCTGTTAACTTGGGTTGAATTGGAGCAGGTCCAATGCTCTGCCTAGAAGCAGCACATAAGATAGTAAGTTTCCCTGCAGACACGGTTGTCACTGCCTTTTCCTGTCCAGCTGACCTGTTCAGAGAGTCAGCTCTGAGTCATATGGAGTTTGCAGTGTGGGTAGGAACCAGCAAAAAAGGGTGGGTGACTTTCTGCACAGTCCAGTCCTGAGCCAAGGGGCTCAGACCAGGAGAGGTTCACTCCACTGTCCCCGACAGGCCTGCCGGCAGCAACCATAAGATGTGGTGTTGGCCACCAGAATCTTTGCTACAGCAAAGGGTTTTTTTGGTGGGGGAAATCCTACTCTAATATCTCTGGGAGACATTTCAGTGCAAGCCAAGCACTATCTCTGCACTCTCCCTGCTGGTGCTGCTCCCCGCAGCAGTCTGCAGCCTGGCTGAGCTCTGCCCAGCTGTGCACCTTTCTCTACTCCTTATCCCATGGAACCCTCTCCCCTGCCACCTTATCTTGCTCTTCCATGGCAACCTTCTCTAATGCACATCTCATCAGAGCTGGCAACAATTGTCACCAAGATAAATCCTGTGGGTGTACAGCCTGGAAGAAATATCTGAGAACTTACTGTATTGGAATAAAAGGAAGAGGGAAATATTCTGGAGCCACCGTTTGTTCCTCATGTTGGTTCTGACTGGATGTCCTGGGGGGGGGGGGGGGGGGGGGAAAAAAAAAAAAAAAAA
>VZRE01002680.1:344115-370206 GCA_013396775.1 Cephalopterus ornatus | reverse complement strand
CACAATCAATTAAAAGCTCAGCTCAGACATCTACTAATATGATGAAAGTTGAGGTGGAATTAATCTTGCTTTCATTAAATGTCTAAAAGTGCTTTATTTAGGCAAATAATTTCAGCTCTCCTGTGTCATGTATCTACTCCATGGGCTAAGGGAGGGATGACCAACAGCCCTTGCCTATTGGCCACAAGCAAGGTCAGTGAAATCCTTGGTCCTTGCCAGCATGTGCACAGAGAAAGCAGCAATGACTGCAGCCTTAGGCTATCCATGCAACAGGAAAGGCTTTTGGGTTAAGTGCTAACCCATTTTTTCATTCATTAGTTTCCTGCAACTAGAAATGGCTTGCCACTATGAGAAGTGACATTGCTGAGGGTTAAACATCTGTGCAGTGAACTAGACAAAAAGAGTCTGAAGGGTCTATATTAGCAAGTCTGGTGAGAAGTCATTGATTTGGCCTACCCATGGTTAAATAAACATGAAATATCTAGTTAAGGGACTCCAGGAAGACATACCAGAAAAAAAACCCGCTTCCCATGTGGCACAAAAGAGAACAATGAACAGCACTGACTGCAGGGAAAGGCTGTGCTGATGCACTTCCCGTGCCATGCTACATAGTCTGACCTACCCTCTTTTAATTTAAAACCATCACCCCTTGTTCTATTACAACAGATTCTGCTAAAAAGTCTGCCTGTATCTTACTAGCTTCCTTTAAATACTGAAAGGCTGCAATAAGGTCTCCTTAGAGCCTTCTCTTCTCCAGGCTGAACAACTCCAGCTCTCTCAACCTGTCTGTAGCCTCTCCAGTCCTTGGAGCACCTCCATGGCCTCCTCTGGACTCAGTAGAGCAGCTCCACGTCCTTCTCATGTTGGGGGTCCCAGGGCTGCAGGCAGAACTTCAGGTGGGGGTCTCATGATAGCAGAGTAGAGGGGGAGAATCCCCTTCCTCAACCTGCTGCCCACACTGCTGGGGATGCAGCCCAGGACACAGGTGGTTTCTGGGCTACCAGTGCACAAGGATGGCTTATATCCAGCTTTCTGTCCACCAGCACCCACAAGTCCTTCTCAGCAAGGCTGCTCTTGATCCATTTATCCCCCAGCCTCTATTGATAGGGGGGTTTCAGGTATCCAGGTCCTTGAGTGCCTGTGCCGCCTCCCCACCAGCAGCAAACACCCAGACAGTCACTCAGCAGAGAGAAGCCAGTGAGGCCTCTACCACATGGGGAACATTTGTGGTGTTAAAAAATTTCCCAGGTTTACTCAAATAATGAAAGCAAATAAATTTAGCAGCCAGCAGAAAGCCCCTGCAGCCCTGTATGAGCTCAGGGTGCTCACTCTGCTCCCCAGGTGCCAGAGATCAGCAAGACTCATTCTGGAGGTGCCACAGACATTCAGTGGCTGCAGCACCTCAGCCCTGCAGTGGGAGCAGTGGTGCGGCTGCTGCCCCTCCTTTCCTGCCAAACATATCCTGCCCAGGAAGCACTGCTCCAGCTCAGCAAGGAGCCCCAGGCACCCTGCCAGCCTCCCTCACCTGTTGCCAGGGGCAGGACAGAAATTCTCTTCCCCCACCCTCCAGCCTTTCTTTCTGCATCATACATCACCTTGAGAAAATACCTTTTCTTGACGCCTCTGGTTCAGCTCTCCAAGTTTCCTCTGTATAATAACTCTCGTTGTTACCACTACTTCTGGTGGTGCACTTCCTGGTCACTGAGATACAGCCCGCTGTCTAACCCCACCTTGTACTCCCACTCATTCTTCCACTGCTCTTCTCCAAATCCCCATTTCTTTGAGGAAGGCCTGTTGTTATCCTGCCATCTGAAATCTGCTCATCCAACCACACTCCATGAGGTTGCTGGACCACAGGCCCATCTCAGTATCACTGTGTTTTGTGACTGTCATACTTCACCGTCTTGGCCACCCTGGAAGGCCAAGAAAGGCAACTTGCTGCCTCTTCTTCAGCAGAGGAAGGAAGGAAGGGCTGGGTCCTCAGAGACGTCTGAGGAGAGGTCTGAGAGACCCACCACTTGTTTCAGAATCCAATTGGCAGGGCCCCTGCCACTTTGTATCCATGAGACTGCTGCAGTTCGCTCGTTTTACCCCCATTCTTACCTAAATGAACAGAGCAATGCAAGGAAAGTCTTTGCTGCTTTTACCTAATGGACTGTGGTTTCTTTCAAGTGTCTCCCCTCCTTTCCCTTCGCTCCTTAGAGAGTGGTACCATCAACCCAATGAGACAGGAAGGACTGAACAGAGAAAACTCAAACCAAGAAACACAAGTAGCTCATTGGGAGTTACCAGAGGCTGCTATTACACAATGGAGAGAGGTTAACAGACAGCATTGTAATCTAGAAGGGAGGTTCCTGAATAACACAGTGGAAAAATAAAAAGAAAAGCAGTAGGATCTGCTAACATAGGTAAAGCAAGGAGACAATACTTCCTCACTTGGTAGTGAGGAAGTATTGTACCACCTCTTACCCTTGCCAGTGCCCACAGATTAGTACAACACTTATCTCCTTCTCTTCTTGCAGAGTTCTTCTACCTCAGTGTGGTGGGAAAGGACTGGAACCTCTGAGAGCACCATAGACAGTGTCAGTGCTGTCAGTGCTGTGTGTCTGATCTCCTGGCTGTGCTCCAGGTTGTGACAAGACATGGGCAGACAAGATATGTGCAGAAGAGCTGGGAAAGCTGCACCTCTGCAGCAGTGTTTTTGTGGTCTTTGGTGTCTGAAGGACCTCATTACTTCAACGGAGATGTACAGCTGCCCTTGTTCTGAAGCTTTCTCCAGTCAGGCCCCCTGTAAACCTCAATCCCAGCCTGTGATTGAGATCCCCACCCTTCCTACATCCCTCCATTTGTTACACGCTTACCATTTGCTTCCATCTGTCAGCGCATGATTGATTGTTCACCTGGAGGGAAGAATGGCAACGGGCAATGAGCAGAGGCAGGAGCTCGTTCCCTGTCCGGCATTAGAAAAGTCCTTTCTACCACCTCATTCAGACCATCTCTGTCTATAAAATGGGGACTCCAAGTCAGTTGCATGCAGCCTTGAAACACAGTCACTTAATTCTTATAAAACATCAAGCACTGTACAGCTGCTGAGTGCCACTACTGCAAACTCTGTAGTATCCTAGGGCACAGTGTGCAAGACCACAGCAATAGAACTGATCAGCACTCATATAGATGCGCATATGTAAATGATGCTACAAGGTTTTAATATACCAGAGAATAGGAAATAGGATCAATACAGATACAGATATTTATGAAGATTATTTTTTTGTTAAGGATCTATAAATAGGATACTATAAGCTGCCAAAGATGGATGCAGTCTAAGCTCTCAATCTGAAGTATTTTCAGGAAATGTATGCACTTACAAAACTTCCAAAAAACAAATTCCCCCCCCCCAAACAAATAAACACCAAAAAAACCCCCCAAAACCAACCCAAACCAGAACTATTTAAGAACTCAGTTTAGGTAAAAAAAGAAAAAATAAAAGAGGACATTTCCAAGCATAAGAAAATGAGTTTTGCTACACCCAAGCTAAAAAGGAGTGGAAGACACAGTCTACCAGTTATATGCCCAGACAAGCTCTCTTCTTGAAAAAAATTCCTTATCAATAGACACTGCCATCTAATCACAAAGCTGAAACAATAGGGAGACAGGGGAACGCTCTGGCCGTTCAGTAGAGGCCAACAGCAATGACAGGCAGGGCACAAAGGGAATGTCAGCTGTAACATTTACAGTGAAGTTACAGATAGCAAGCAGCAACAAACTGGCAGCAGGGAAAACTGGTGGAAACATGGACCTTACCTACCCTGTCCTGTGCATTTCAGCCCTCCAATACTTCCATGGCCAGCCTGGCTAAATCACTACTGCGACTGCAGACCCCACCTGCGCAGGAGCTGGGGTGAAGGTGGGTCTCATCAGCACTAAAAGCCTACTTGTGCACAACCAAGGGCTGTTGTGTGTTGGAATACACAGCAATAAATGGGGATTGACGTCACTACTGTATCAGTATTACTGTGCTGACAGAAGGATGTGGTGAGAGGAGGTGATGAATTCGGGTCCAAACACCCACACAAAATTTATTACTGTACTGCTCTGATCTCTCACATGAGAAAAGGGTGGGAGAGCCGATAAAAACTCACATAGCTAAAAGGTGATAGTGGGGCTGGTGGAATAGGACCCTTGCAGTGAGAAGGCATCAGTGTCACAGTATTAAAGGGCTAAGCCAAACTGCATAGTAGAGCATGTGCCACGTTGGAGACTGCCAAGCACCACTGTGTTCAGCTTCCATCCCTCCCCAGAATGGCCCCAGGACCAGGGCAATACCACCAATCCTCAGATGACAGGCAAGGATGTGGTCTGGCTCTTACACAGATGCGGGGCTCACCCCTGCCCCATTCTCATGCCTACAGCTTATGTCCGGGCTGGGGCTCTGCAGGTTGCAAGGCTGACACTGAGGGAGGGTCAGCCAACTCACCTACACCTAACCTTAAAGGGGCTGCAAGGAGCCCATACATACTTGTGTCCTTGGCCAAGAGGGAAACGAGCAGGACTACGGAGAGATTTGGCACAAACAGCATAGCGTGGTGGTAGGAGGGTAAAGAACAAGGAGCTGGAATAACCCAAGAAGACTGCAGCAGTAAAGCTGCCACAAAGCAGCAGGGTGCAGGATGAGTGGGCTCCACATTCAGCCCTCCATGCCTCTGACCCACTCTTTTTTTCATCTGGGAAAAACAGATGTTTTAGACCTTTCAGGCCAGAGCATGTGGCTCTTGACCATGTTTCCCAGGTAGCTGCTGGTAGCTGGGCTGGTTGTGCACTATTAGAACATGCATACAGAAGGTCCCAAGACTTAGTGCAGAAGCTACTCACAGTGTTTTGGAGTAGTCCCTGTAAGAGACTAGCTCTCCCTTCTGCATGCTTTGTGGATCACTTAGAAGCACAATGTCAGGCCCAAGCTTCTAGAAAAGACTTGCCTCAGCTGATGCTGCCTGTGGGTTGTGCAGATTGCACCCAACAGTGGTGACAGTGTGGGACAGCACAGGGTCAGTGAGGCTGAGCAGCTAAGCTAGATATTCCCCAGGCAGTTAGTAATATCTTTCTGTTGTGAGGATAGCAGACCAGGACAGTGGTGCAGCTTTTGCTCCCTGATTACACAGGACTCTCCAAGGTGTACCAGTACTGTTATTTGTGCAGAGGAAAGAGGGAAAGATATGTGATCAGTCTAAAGAGTGATAGTCTGGCTGGCACAAACCATACTGCTTTTAAACCATGCAATTGTATGCATTTGATATTACAGAGCTAATTTTTAAAACAAAACCACTGATGGCACTCTAAGATGAATAGCTTTATAAATTTAAATATACTGCACCTAAAGGCCTGTTTTTCTCAAACTTAACTCATTAAAAGTGTAATCTCAGCCCAGCTCGCAGTGGCAATATTCACCAAGAAGCAAGTGTGAAAGGCACACTAGGGAAGGCTTGGTAGATTCTGCTAGAGTTATTCACGACCCAAACACATTTTGCCATGACTGGAAGAAGAGTAGGTATCTGCAGGTATTTATCAGCAAGAATACATGCAGAGAAAATAACAATCAGAGCTGGCAATTCCTTTCTGTAGGAGAGGGAACTAGTCGCAGTTATCAAGTTCACGATTTGGGGGAAAAACTCCCCACAAACAATACTACCTCTGTATTTTCTTCCTGTCACAATGGAGTTAAACCAATATCCTCAGCACCATCAAAGATACAGACCTGGCACAACTCTAGGGTCAAAGGCACCTTTACTGGCTGGTGACATTTAGGGGGAAGATAATCATACATTACAATAAGTGAAAAATAGCAGGAGAACAGCTGAGACATGAGTAACAGTGTTCTACTGGAAGGGAAAGCAATAGAAGAAACCACCTCAAAGCTCAGGAAATGGGCTAAAATATGAATGAGCCAGGCAGAAAGCAGAGGTGTTAGTCAGCAAAGCAGCAGGTTGAAAAACACCAAAGCTCCCCAGGTGGTGGCTGTGAGCTGACACAGGATGCTGCAGGGGAGAGAGGAGTGCACTGCTTTCAGTCTGGAGAATGCTGAGTGCCATCTGCAGAGACGCCAGAACCCTGTCCTCCTGCCTCCCTTCTGCCTTTACCAGTTTTCTGTAGCTGCCAACGCTGGGCTCAGCCTCTTGTTTTCCCCAATATCCATCAAGTCTGAACCTGCATGAATTCTGCATGAAGGCTGTAGTAAGAGGACATCACTTTGGCTCCTGACAGAGAAAAAAAGCTTACCTTCACAGAGCTGTGACTATGTATGTCTTGCACACATGGAGGAGATTGCACAGAGGCTTGTATCTTCTCTTAGGAAATCACCAGACACATGCTGGTAAACAGAAACAGGAATGACTGTGCCTGTGAACTCACCCTGACCATCTGGAACAGAAACCTACAGCTCTGTTCAGGTTCAAACCCAACCCTCTGCACCATGCAAAACATGCCCAGAGCATCTCTGTACAAGGTCAGCAAGGCTGTCATGCGTTTCCACAGAGCTCACCTGAATCAGCAGAGCTAGCAGAACTCCCTGCTCTATTCACGCAGCTTGGCAGAACCTCACCCTGTTAGAAGCAACATCTATCAGCTTTGTCTTCAGATCTCTGCAAGCAAGGACCAGATCAGAGCTCTGCTGCTGGCACACAGCTATTTATGGCAAGAGCCTCACCTGGATCTCATGGAGCTTTAGTTTACTACAGCTGTCAAAATTAGCATGTCCCACCTATGCTGCCTGGCTGCAAAGCTTCACAGCAGCTCTTCCACACCGGGGGCTGGGTGCACCAGCGGAGTGTGCCTTGGGTGGCTTCTGGCACCTCTTAGAGGGTGAGAAACACACCAGCTGTCTTCAACCTCTGACTGTGGCAGCACATTTAAAGCAGATCAGACGGCTCACACAGTGAGCTTCAGGGGATGGCTGGCTGCTTCCCTAAACCACAGAACACACAGTCCTGACACAATTAGTGACTTCTCATGTCACTGAAAGCAATATACTGTGTCTTTAGAAGGAAAGGTGAGAAGGTAGTGACTTCCCAGAAAAGCCATCCCTGTTGCCCCTCTCCACTACAAAATCTTGCTATGCCAACCCAATATAGGAGCACAGCTGAAGGTTTTTAAATTGTAAGAACAGGAAAGGTGGCTTGACCAGAAGTGGGAAGAATCCATGATGCTTCTGGACAAGAGTGTCTGTTGCAGGGGCCCAGCACAGCTCAGAATGAGGCTACAAAATAGGCAGCACATGCCAAACTGTGTGTCCTAATTCCTGCCCTAGTGAAGGAAACAAGGCACATCATGGCTTCATTGCCCCCGTCATGTTGTGTAGGAGCATACTATGTGCTTCTGGAGGACCTCAGTCAGGCAGCACAGGGGGCAGACCACCCAGCAGCGAACTGCCCTGCAAAACCTTCAAGCCCAGGGCCTGCCAGACACATGCACTGGTCAGCAATTGTATCACAATATAAGCCAGCTCCTCCAGACCTCAGCTTGCTACTCACCACAGCCACTGCCTCCATGGCCAGCACATTCCTGGTTCTCACAGCGACAAGAATTGGGGAGTGGTTATAACCCTGAGCCAGGTGGGGAAATTCTGCCCCCAGAACACAGTCTAGTGCTTTCTCACCTCATTATAGTTCTTGCTGCTGTGTGGGTGGCTCACTGCAAGTGAAACCAACAGTAGCTGAGCTGGGGAAAAGCAGCAAACCTCAAACTCTTCAGCTTACAGCAAATTTCCCCATGTCTAAGAGCTGGGGAAACAGCAGCAAGTAGGAAAGTCCCAGTGCTACGTGTTAGTCACCAATTCAGTAAACTTCAAGCAGAGGACAAACACCACACTGCTATGAATGCCCTGCTCTTATACAATGGAGCATTATGAAGCAGCTGATCCATCAGTGAACTGGGACAGGAGCTCCTTAGGATGCCTGTCACACTCCATGGACTGGGGCAGGTCTAGCACCTTCATCTCTCTACCAAAGACAGGCTGTGGCTCAACTTCTGCCATGACAATTGCTACTCTGCATTCAGAATACAGGAACTTAGGTCTCCTGCACAGATGGTCAGAGTTTTATAGAGAGTATTCTGGCTAAGAGCTAAAAAAGAAAAAAACAGCTGCTTCTCCCTTCATGCAGCTAAATGTGCCACAGCAGCCAGTTCCCCATTCTGTTCATCTAAGGCTGCAGCCTGTTTTTTCTCTCTTTCATCCTGTAGACTTGCTGGAGAGGTAGACAGCCAGTGGTATGGAAACTTCCATGTTATAGAAAGACATGGAAGGAACAGGTTGGAAGCAGGACAGCAAAAGGGACAAATAGAGAAAAGCACCTTGAGATGTAAAGTTCCCCTCAACGTTGCTTTCTCAGCTTGTCACAAGGAATGAGAACGCTCAGGACTTGGCAAACCAGTGGTGCTGCTGACAGCTGTTATTAGACACTCTGGGAAAACATTCTGAGGTATGGCAATTCAGTAAGCTTTAACTTTGGTCGTGTTAGTGAGGTACCTGGAAAGTGCCCTCTTCCTCATTTGACTGTTTTTCCTTTGCTTCAGAACAATCTGCTTTGAGAGATGACAGTCCTGCAGCTGCAAACCAGACCAGTTCACTGGTTTCCCTGCTGTGATTGCCAGCAAGTTCCTGCTGAGCTGTTGCTTGACTTCCCACCTCGTCACTGCGGCACAGTTGAAGGGGCCTTGAGGGCTGTGGACATGGCTGCAAGGGCTGATGAGACACCGATGGCACAACATGGCTCAGTCACGGCAGAGTGGTGAAAAAACCCCAAAATTCTGGGTAATGTGAGATCATGATACATCATCACATGGGAGCCTCTACTGAGCCTTGTACTCAGCAATCTGCAGAGGTAGGAAATGATCCATATATGTGTTTGTGCATGTCTGCACATGCCCGGGCATTGCACAGGCACAGTTCCCCCAATATGAGTAAAAAACATGTATGTCTTCTGAAAGCAACTGCATGCAAAATAACACACTTCAGAAGCACCTCTGTCAGGGCTAGAACACAGACTGCCCAAGTCATGTTCCCTAAGGGGTTTCTACAGAAAAGACATGGCTACAATGATAACTGTCCTCTCAGCCTCTATTCACTAAGGAGTTTTGACACATAATTCCACAGTCAGAGGTAAACCTTAGGGAACAGCGTTTTGGAAGTCACAACCCCTTCATTTGATTCTCTTAACCCTTTGTTCCTTCGGCCCTATCACTGCAACACTTAGAAGAACTGGTTTTCTTAGATAAAGCTCATGGTGGATGAACACTTGGACATCCTTGTATCCTGCCTCAATGATGTAGGGTCACAAACCAAGATGTAGAGCCAAGTTATTTAAAAAGCTTACCCTGCCCTAAATTAACTTGTCCCTGTCCTCAAGAACTTGACTCTACATCCTCAAGCTCCTGCTCCATACTAGTCTTCTGGTTATTGTTAGTTTTCCACAGGCAATGAAAAACCTTGTGATTGATGGGAATTTGCTAACAGTGATCTGTGCAGCTGCTTTTTTCCAAGGAGCCAACACTGCTCAGAAGAGAAACAAAAAAAAGCTAAGCCTGGGGCATTTCTGCAATGGAAAAAAAAGTGTATCGGAACTAGCTTCTCCTGAACTGGGAATACACCAGCTTTTTTTTCCTGGGAACCTATTTCACTTGTGGTGAGTCAGAGTGCTAATATTTGGTAGGCAGCCAGGTGAGAAGGATGTGGAGGTGGAGCGATTGTGCGAGAGTAATAAATGGCATTACAACTAGGCTAATACTTGGCACAAGCCTCCACTTGCACTGCAGCCTTTCAAAACAAACTGAAAACCACTGGAAATTCACTTACTGTGATCAGTAATTCTGTGTCCTGGCAGGAGCCCTCCACTAGCAAAAACGACATGCCTGGAGTGTTCCAGCCTCCGGGAAGCAAGCTCCTCTCTCAGGAGGGTGAGCTGCCTCTGCAGGCACAGGCTGGTCCCCAGGTAGTGAGCTCAGTCCAGACTCCTCAGTGCCAGCCCGAAGTCACAACTCCCACATACTGCCCAGTGGGCAGATCACCAGTCTGGGCTGGAAATCTGTCATTTGAAACCTACCTGCGTTTCACAGCCTGGCAATTACTCTGGATGGCAAAAGTGGCGGGGATGGAGCATGGAATGTGAACTCAGCTCCCACTGTAGCCAGGCCCCGTGTCTGCTGCAGGATGAGGGGGAGCCAGACAGCTGTCCCCCAGCCCCGCTGCCCATTCTGGGTTATACAAAGACATAGGAACAGGGATCCCCCTTCTCCAAGAGTTAGAGTCCGAGAAATACTGAAGGGAGAGAAAGGGAAGAATACCCCCACACAGAAAGCCATCTGACAGAAACGTGCAGACCAGAGGGGATAGCTATGCACAAGAATATAAGTCAGGGAGAGGCAGAATGGAGCTGGGGCTTAGCAGAGAACCGTGCTGCAGCAAACAGCTTTTCAATCCCAGCCTGAGCAGACCTCTCCAGCCAAGCACAAGCCTTTCTGCAGGATTTCACAAAGAACACAAGGAAGAGCACAAGAATAGAAGGGGAAGAAAGCACCACTGGTGTCCCTGCACCTCCCAGAACATCCCTGTGCTACTAGAGTAAACAGTGAGTAACCCATTCCAGCAGCAGTATTAACTCTTGGATTTTGCTTAAACTTGACTTTGTGGAGTCAGCTTACTTACGAGGCAGACCATGGCCTCTCTGCATCCTGCTGTTTCACTGTTCCAGTGCAGCTGTGGCTGATGGGTCCTGAAAAGCATCTTCTTCTGTGTGTTTCACAAAACTTGTGCTGGTGCTAACTACAGGAGTGACCATCCTCATGTAAAGAAAAGAATATTTCTGACAGAATTAAACCTCTCCTGAGTGAAAATAAAACTTAATCAGACATTTTTGGTTAAAACAAATAAATAACATATTCATCAGCACCTCAGCTACAAGCACGAAGATCTTCCACTAACCACCTCCATGGTGAAAGTGAGCTACAACTCAGCGCCTATACAAATATTAACTATCCCATCTAAATACAGATACACTGCAAGTCTCCTTCCTGGGCTTACATATCCTTTTTTCAGTGTTGTAAAACTGATGAAGTTACCTCTACTACTTGGCCAACTTGAAAGAGAGATTTGCAGTACACAAATTTTACTTACAAAATATATTAAAACCAGTTGCTGTGCTTAGCATTATGGTTTCCTTCCTTACGAATGGGAATACAAATAGGGTTTTCTAAATGAGACTACATGTATACATCCTAATATACAAAACATTACTTGATGGTTCTTAAGTGCTTTGTGCCACTGCCAGCATGCTAGGGCGGAATTTACCATACCAAAGTATATGATAACACTGTAGAGAAGTTCAGAGTTGTCAGTAAAATTTCTTGAATAATTATCTAACAAGAAGTATATACAGCCTTTAAGCTGCGTGCATAATTCCCATTCCAACTCGACAAGAACAAGAAGCCAAAAAAAAGTTCCATGAAGGTATGGTGTTGGACCACACATTAGATAAGCTTTCTGGGGAAAACATTGCTTAGAAGTGTCTGATGCCACTTACAGCTGCAGAAGTATGAAGTAATTCTGCTTGCTTTTACAGAATAAGAAACTAATGACCAATAATAGCACTGCGTAAGCCCAAAGGACAGTAATCTGTATTCCATGTCTTGATTGAACAGGTATGGAAACATACACCCATGCTAGGGCTAGGCACACAGGACAACACCCCCTACCCCAAAAGAAATAAGTTATGGAAGCTGTGTGCTAAGTCAGTCACCTCCCCTTAGACCTGCACCTATGTCCCACTTCCACGTGTGTTAGCACATCACCTTTGAGTGCTTCCCAAGCAACACACAGCCAGGGCAATAACCACAGGAACTGTACTAAGAACTCCTGCTTCTTGCAGCTGTTGCTCCCTTTTAGAGATCACTCACAGGTGGAGACACTTCAGCTCTGGCTTCACCCCAGTAGTGCTGCTGAGTGCCACCCCCAACTGTCCCCAGGGGCCTGCACCAAGTCCTGGCTGCCAGTTCTGGGCAGGCACTAGTGCTACAACTCATTGAATCATGTGTGACCTGTAGCAGCCCTCATTTCAGTCAAGATTGAAATAACAAGCAACATTTTAATTTGCCATACAGTTTATTTCCAAATGCTCACTTAGTCTTGGCAATGTGGCTAAGCTACCTCCATATAGCAGCTGGCCTCTTCGGCAAGGGCCTGCGCAAGTTTCATTTTCTTCTCATTCTTCCTGTTGTTTTCCCTTAACAGTTCTATTGGTCTTTTTTTAATTGTAAGTGCCAGTCTGGAGTCCTCACTGTGAATGGTGCGAGAATCAGGAGGACTGGAGTTATTCACAAGACAACGAGGTGACAGCTTGTCTGAAATGTGGAGCTCCAGAGGCTCTGCAGTTTTTCTGCCTAAGTTTAGCCCAATGCTGTCCAGTGATGCTGGTAAGCTGGCTGCTGAGCCACTCCCCTTCCCTTCTACATGCTTCTCTTCACTTCCCTCTGCATCTCCAAGTTCCCTCAAGTGGTTGCGTGGGTGGCAGTGGCAGTCAGCATTCAGTTTGTTATTGCCGCTCTCTTGCATTGCTTTGCCAGTAGGGTTAAAGCTGTTCTGTTTTGTCCCCTGTGTAGTTCCTTCTCTGCTGTTTAAATCTTGACAGTTCAGCTCTAACAAATGCAACAGCTGTTCCTCTCTGCTGATATTTTCGTCATTGCTATCACTAGTCAGCTCATTACTGGTCTGTGTGTCATTCTCACTAGAGGCTAAACCTGGGACAATGCTGCAATCAGGACTCCAAACAGTCAAACACACACAGTCCTTTGTCCTCGGGTCAAGTTCACAGATTGCAATATCTGGAGGTGCTTCTTTGAGGTTGTTGCACAGACCAATGAAGGGATCATGTAATGAAATAACCTCACTGTCACAGTATTGACCATTACGTTTATCTGCACTACCAAAAGGCTGATAACCTGATGGCTGAGGTGCTATAGGGCAAGAAATTATATTGGTTTTCTTTGGAAAATTTTGATATATTACTTGCTTATGTATTTCTTCCTCTGATAGGAAAGCTGAAGCACCTTCATTTGCATGTGTGGAGAAAGATGGAAAATGAGTATGCTCTGAACAGGTGTTTGGAAAGTCAAGCTCAGGGTACGGAGATCTGTAGTTGACGTAACATGTCCCACTGCCAGCGGGCTGAGCAATTTGATCTCTACAGCTGCGTTCTGGTGTCTCTGACAATTGGCTTGGAGGCTGTGAGGAATACACACTTTCAAAGCACAGAGTCAGGCTAGTGTTAGCCATGGACTGGGACACGAGGGCATTGAAGCTCCTGTAGGCAGAGCCACAGGGCTCCAGGGATGGCGACAAAAGGCTGTCACAGCTCTTGTAGGCAGAACTACAGGGCTCCAGAGATGGAGATGTAAGGGAGTCAAAGCTCTTATATGCAGAACCACACAACCTCATGGGTGCAGACACAAGGGTATCAAAACTCTTGTTTGCAGAGTTGTTTATTCTGTCTGTTTTGGTCCCAAAGAATGGTTTATTTGTAGATTCCTGGATCAGGACACAAGAGTCCTGCTCACTTTCTGAACTGCATAGAAAAAGGCTTTGATGAACCATTTTTTGAAGATCTCTTGCATCCAGAGAAGCAGAATTTATGCTGGAGCTGCGATAGCCAGATTCAAAGGATTGTTCTGATAGTTCTGACTCCTTGCTGGAGGTACTACAATTGTAGTCATCTTGAGAGGCTTTGGTGAAAAGAGAGGCTGTATGAGAAATGTCACATGGCTGCTTACTCTGGGCTATGCTTTCCTTTGGATTTCGCTGTGATGGATTTTCCAACTCAAGTTTCTCGAAGGTTTTCTTCTCACCTGTGAGGGTGTCTGGGTCTTTATTGTCTTGCATGTTATTTTCATCTGCCAGGAGTGCATCAAACATGTTAGCTAGTGCCTCATTGTGCTCTCTGAAAGCACCAATGCTACTCTCACAAGGCTCAAACATGGTGATCTGGTCGCCAGTCTCTTCCTGGCTCCCAGTCTCACTGTCTGTTAAACATTCACAGATTTCAATAATGTCTTCAAATGGAGTTGTATCAGGGGTTAAAACTGCACTGCTGCCTTTTGGCAACCACTCTCCACACTTGCTGTGGCAGCTGCAAGATTTCTCAACATTTCTGATGTTATCTTTTCCCTTGAAGTTTTGGCTTGACAAACTTTGAGCCTGACAGTTCTTGCAACTTCTGTTTTTGGAAGTCAAAAGGAAAGAATAATTAATGTTTATGTAACAGGAAATTACTTCATGCTGTAAAGCAGAGGTGTATTTTTTAATATCTTACTTACATTTGCTTTTCCGTATGACTCTGCTTTAAGTCATGGAAAGGGAACTTAATTTCATCAAAGTAGCAGAAAACTGAAAACTAATAAGGACACAAATGAGATTTAAGACACATACAAATTGTATTTAGTAACCCCTGCACTAGACAGACAAATAGCACTTATTACACATTCTACTTCTGGTGATCAGGAAAAGACATTTTTTGCAAAGCTTTTAAATTACCTTGACATTTTTTACAACCAAATGGCTCTTTGCTGGATCTGGGATTTCATCCCACCATTCTTTCTTCACTCTGCAAGGGAAGAATGAAAATCGTTTGTTTTGAGCACTTGGGCTTCATAAGTGTCTATTTCCCTCTGCTGTTCTCCTCTCCCTCCTAGGCATCTGCATTGCAGCAACAGGAAGTGCTTGTTCCGTACATCTTCAAGTGCTGCTTTTCATTAAACCAGTGCAAAGATGTTTGTTTATATGTTTGGTATGTGACTGCTCTGCACGATGCAAGTCACATGTTCTTCTAAACATGTTTGAAATTATGTGTGAAACAGATAGGATCTCACTTTCACACTACCACTAAAAAAAAATTTAAAAGAAATACAGACATTTAACCATCATTACTGGAACTTCAGCAAAACTGACAAACACCTACTATAACAAGGCCATTCTAGTAAGATTAATAGAGACCATTCAGAAAATGACAGAGCACAACTGATTCGTGTTTATAAAACTCTGCTCAGACAGCTGATAAAGGTATTGAGAAAACCCAAACGATCAGACTCCTGTACTAGCAGACATTCAGCCTATCAATAGCAATACTGATAGCTGTTACTCTATAAACCCTGAGCCGGTATGATACGTACTTTGTAAAACAGAAGTAGCAAATGACAGATCCTGCCATGATCAGTACACAGGATATAGGCACAGCCATCTGCAGAATGTCTTCAGCTGTCACTTGATAATCTGTTAAAAAAAACCCAGACATTTACATGTAAGTGCGTATCTAAATAAAAGCACTGGCAACAGCAAATTCATTGCTACTCTTCCGCACCTTAAAAAAATGCTCCTTCAGAGCCTCCAGCAGATAAACAACAGACTCCCACAGGTCTGCCACACTGATGGTGTGTGGTGTGTCAGAGACCAGCAAATGTACTGTGGCCATTTACTTGGGAGTGTCAGTAGCTGAAAGAACAAATGTGCACTGTGAGGCCCAGGAGTTGCCTTTTTACGGTTAGTGTCTTTGGAAGCCTTTACAGATATATTCACATACAAAATGATGAAGATGATGATTCCATAACTCTCCTCCAAGAGGAGAACAGCAGATTATGAAGAACTATACCATCCTTTTCCCAAGCTGCTATTTCTGACAGCATTACCATAGTGAAATTCAACTTCTTCACTCCATTCACTCCAGTAGGCCGGGTAGTCTGTGTAGTTACACCTGAGACTTGCAACGTAATCATAACCCCTTCTCAAGGAGCTTGCAGTAATCTCAAAGCTTTTTGCCTGGTAGTTAATTGCTTTTACAGAAACCTGAAAAGAAAGTGAGAAAGTTCACTTTGATTTTTTTATAAGGCGAAAGGTTAGTGATGTCAACTAAATACCAATAGTGTTACATGTTTCAGTGATCTTTCACAAATTAGCAATTGAATGACTGTGTGTAATACTGCAGTTTGCTGTCATCAGCGGGTATTTGTGACATGCCACCATGCATGTTCTTCTTCTACCAGAAGAAGCCCAGCCCTAAAGCGCTGGATTTTCAGGTGGGTGTCTTAAATGCCTCAGGTCATCCATGGAGCCACCAACAGCCTCCAGCTTCCTGATGTCTAAGGAGCAAATGAAGTTCAGGGAACAGAAGCACTGCATTTTCAATCTCTGACTATTGCAAGCAGCAGACCATTTTGGGGTGGCAGTCAGAACAGTTTCAGTCCTCTAACACCCAGCTGAATCACCTTGGGGCAACATGACCTGTGGCAAGTAACCCTGAGATGAGATCAGCTGGTTAAAACTTGATGCTAATAATGCCAAGGTCACAGGTTTGATCTCCTGTACGGGCCATTCACTTCAGAGTTGGACTCACTGATCCTTGTGGAACTCAGAATGTTCCATGATTCTGTATGATCAGGAACACTGTGGGACTTTGCCCTTGCTGGCCCTTATGCCATTATTCATGAAGTGGTTTCAAGACTTTTCAGAGGACTTGTTAAACTTGAAAGCTCCAGAGAGACTGAAAATGAAGAGACTACTGGCTGTGTCTTACCTCCATTGGGTGCTGCTTCCTCCAGTATTTCAGTTCATAGATGACTGGCTGTCCAGAGAGTGTGGATGGAGGAGAGTAGCTCTCCTCCCAGCTCAGATTGAAATTACCATTTTCAGCTTTCTCAATGGCAAGATTTTTGGGGGCCCTTGGCTTAACTGTATGTTAAAAAATACAATTAAGGAGAACATGGAAACAGGAAAGAACTGATGGAGAGATCAGAGTGACAAGCATTCAACAGAGACCAGAATATCATCGTAGTTGGTGCACTTAGCCTTTTTCATTATGCTGTAGCACAAGGATAAAGAGGCCAAACCAGAGCAACTTTAAGGAATTTATTAACAAGCACTGATTCTTCAAGCTGGCTAAACAAGCTGCAAGTACAGCCTTTTGGTGCACTCGATGCAGCTTTCAGTCTGGAGAAACAAGAACAGCCTGTGCTCTGCTGGCAGCAGCTGTGGGACTGCCAAGCTGTCCTGGCTCCCTGTCTTCCAGAAACTGAGGCAGGTTTCTGCTTATCTGGCTGATGAGCCACAGCAACAATCAAGTATTCTGAAATGAACCAACTCCTTGGCCTGCCTAAGGTATGTGAGTGATTCCTTCGAGTGTTTGAGGTGACAAGCATTACCAATGTGCACACTGTTCTGACCAAACTGGGGGCCTAGGGAGAGACATGAACTGTATCTACACCCTGTCCTGTGAGAGAGCAGATTTATGCACTTTTAATCACTGACTGTTATAATCTAACAGCAATTACTGTAAAAAAATCTTCTGTTCATGTGGCATGATTTAACTTGCATGAAAAATCAGAGTAGGACAGAGACAGAAATAGAAGGAGTTTCAGTAGGGATAGCCTAGTGTGTTTCTAGAAACTGAAAGTAACACATTCCTCTTCATCCTATAATTCTACAGCCACAAGTAAAAAGTATTAAAATCTAAGACCCCAAACTGCTGCTGGCTCACAGTTGAGAGGGTACAGCTAGAGAAAGAATCACTCTCTGCTTTCCCCATCACTTATACTCATTCCTTAGAATTTAATCCAGAATCAGGTTTCTAAGACAGACAGATCTTGCATTTAAGCCAGCATGGCACTTTCCACCTCTGATAAGGAAAAACTGCTCTGGTGACACGAATGAGGAGTTACCTTGGATTGCAAAGCCTGGAACCAGACATCTAAACAATTTCTTACCAACAAGGGCTGGTGTAACATTGTAGTTCCATATATCAGTCCCATTGAACTGTAGAGCTAAAACATATGTGAGGCCTGATACAAAATAATCTGGATATATTGTGCAAGTGCACCTTAAACTGTCTTTTCCATTCTCAGGAACACACACGTTTCTGAAAAACAGGCACAAAATTATGTGATGTTTAGAGAGTGTGATACACTATTCCTTGAAAAGGTGAAATCAAGCTTCCCAATGTGTAGAGCTAATCAAATCTCAGACAAACAAGCTCAGTTCCCAGAAATGTTTCCCAACCAAAACTGAGATTCCCAAACAACTCACCCCCCGCAGACACCCCCTGGATATCTGAATCGCACAAAGAAAAAACTTGACACAAAGTCTAAGGATTGCTCCCAAGAGGAAAAATTACCATTCTTTGTCACACTTCAGCCTCTGAAGGAGCAGACTAACACCTTGTCAGTAACAGGAATAGGCTTACTGCAGTGTATGAGTGAGGTTATTTGGATGTGGGTTTGGTGAAATCATACAGAGAGGAACAGGAGAACCCAGATCTTCCTTTGCAGGAGATGATTGGCCCTGCTGCAGAACAGGCACAACAGTCTGTGCCTGAACATGGAGTTAGACTGCATGCAGACAAAATCACGTGGGCTCCAAGGGAGAGTATCTTTCACACAGGCTACAGACTGGTAAATCAGGTAAGATTTCTCATGAAGAAGGTAAAATTTTGCATAAATGAGGGTTTTGTTAACTTATAAGAGCCCTAACACTCCTACCAGTGGGATTCCTCCTCTGTACTAAGAGAAAGGAGGGTTCTATGGAAGATTAGGCCACTGAATGGAGTGTGTTATTAATTGTAGCAACCCATTTTACTCCTGGCAAGAAGAATAATCTGAATTACATTTTGTCCCAGACACCCATGGTAGAGGGAGGAATTTAAAGGCAATAGTGACTATAGGATATACAAAGCTTCAACAATGGCAGTGTAACATCTTATTAAGCACTTACGACACAGAAGAAATTTCCTTGCTGTAGCAGAGTAGGAATTCTTTGGAGCAGTTAGTTTGTGCAGGCACCTTCCAGTGACAAACCAGCTCTTTGTCAAAGTCAGTGAAGCATGCAAATTCCTGTATGTGTCCTGCAGTCATAACTAGGGAGAAGCAGCATACAACGAGAAGGAAGAGAATCAGAAGAATAAATTGGACTAAGCAGAAACATTAACTTTTTCATTTAAATAGAGCTACCAAACCCTCGTAAATTAATTGAAAGCATTGTTATCTTTCGAGTCTAGGTAAATGGCAAGAGGGACACGTCACCAACTGTCTCCACCTTTCTGGAGACAATGTCTATGATCTTGGAGAGGAAGAGTCTGCAATAGTAATATTGAAATAAAAAGGCACAACTCATCCAACACAGACTTCCAAGCACAGAAAATCCAATTCCAATAGCTTTATATAAAACACATCAGCATCAAAAACACATAATCCCATCAATTAAATACAAAAGGTTCAAAAACCAAAATGCAGATAATTAACAGTCAAGGGCAGGATCACTGTCTACAGGCATGACTCACATTTTACTTATAATGGTTCTAAGCTTCCCAAATGCATGCCTTCTGCTTCCCCAGAGCAGCTCCCCAGTACCTAGATCATCTCCCTGCCACAGACTTTCTTCTAGTATGTATTTTTCTTCTTTTCACACAGTATTTCCTGTTCTCTCTTCTACTTACAATTGTTATAAGCATTCAGAGCCCAGGAAAGACTGTGTCAGGCACAATGTGCCAGGCGCTGGCGGGGGTACAGGAAAGCCAAATGTCTCTGCACTCCCCATGTTCAAATTTATAACCTCTTTCACTGTCAGTATTTAAGTAAAAAATACACAATCCTCAGTTTCCCTTCCAGCCTCACGTTCTATTATTTCAATGCATTCCACATGAGTGAGACATGGAACAGAAGGGAAGGAGCTATGTGACAGTAAGGTCATGCTGCTCTTTGGACTAACAGTGTGCCAACCCTGGTACTGGAGTGTGATCATTTCTCAGTGAAGCAGTCAGAAATAGCTAATACTTTTATTATCCCAGACAATTACTTGCTTTTTCTGATGTTTGACTTCTCTTTTATTGGTAAATAATAATACCTCCCTTTTTTTGCACAAGTTGTGCAAATATAAATCCTTTCCTACTTTACATCTCAATTTCCTGTAAAAAATTTAAAATAGCCTTGACTGGTTTTTAGAATCCTATTAATTGAAATTTCTCTGATAGTTTCTGAAACTCTCCATGCTTGCCATTTACATTGCAAATGTATAATTCAGTTGCCAACAATTCACATCCTGCAAGTTCCTTGTCCTTCAGCCACTGCTGCTTCACGTGCTTATTCTTTCCAACTGGTATTTAAGTTTCAAATTATTCCTCCCAAGCAAAAAACTTCGTTGAAAGTACCTAATTTTATTTTATCTCCCCTACATTTCTACTTTGCTGTAGTCCACTTGTGTTATTTTTTCTGATACAACTTCTGCATACTCTGAGACAGTACAGGATCTGCAAATGTAAAACGTCATGGTCAGCTGCCTTTTAGTGGACATGATACATAACAATGGGATCTGTAAAACTTATAATCTAAGTTGTCTGGTATATTGACTGTTTATAAACCTAGAACTGACTGCATCCCATGGTTTCATTAGTGGTTTCATTCAAATACTTAGGAAATGTTTTGGTTTAGTTATTAAGGTAACATATTTATCTTGTAGGTATGAACTATCACTGTTACATCCTTTCTGGATGGCAGTACCATGTTAGGTTTCCTTTTGTTCTGCATGGTCCCTGATTCTTCCAAAACCCCCAAGAATCATCAGAAAAGCGGCAAGTTAAACTTCTGCAACACTTTAGCAGTCACAGTGCTTTTTTATTTTAAAAGAATCAGTATCCTGTTGGTGTTGTTTATATTTGGTTGCCATTTATAATTTTATTGGTAGGTTTTTTCCACTTTAAAATGTACTTTTGCCTGAAGTGCTAACATTTTAAGCCCTTTAAAGATTAACATTATTTTTCAATGTGTTAATGATCTCATGCTTTCAAGAATGCTTCAATTAAATGAAATTCTTCCTGCTGTGTTAAGCTATGATGATTAACAGCTTTACTTTATCTTGCCTTTCAGTGTCCTCATGTCTTTCCAGAACTCTAAATTATATTCTCTACTCTTTTGCCATGACCTTCTCACTTTTCCATCTCTGGTACACCATATTTTTTTTTAAACCTCAGATACTTGAGACTTTCCTTTTGAAATTACATACAGTACAGAATTTATTTTGAGTTAGTGTTGTTAAAAAAGGGAACTGAGATACTGAATTTCTTGTCAAATCCTCAAATAGTATACCATGCTAAAGAAACTTAAAACATGTAGTTAAGTAGGCAAACAAACCCAAACACTGTAAAATTAAACTTTGATAAAGATCATTTATAGAAAATGTGGGATTACCCAGATCAGACAACCCAGCCAATGCACTCTCGCAAACCTCAATGCTTCTCCTTAATTTAAATGCACTATTTCATAGTACATAAGACAGTAGCTAATAAATCTTCATTTTTTTTAGAGACAGGCTATTTTCAACTGTCTTTTAACTATTTTGATTTGCTTTATAAAACCAAATGAGACCTAAGAAACTGTAGACTCTACAGAACGAGTAAAACAAATTACAGCAAGCAAAATGTACAATTCATTTTCCAGAGAATAAAAATGCATTACTGAAAACCATGACTTTATATATCTAAATCATATTTATAATCAAATATCATAAAAGATGCAAGGAAAAAACATGGCTATATTCAGCCTCTGCTAGTTGAACTTGACAAAATAACCCTTAAGGAAGCAGCAGCACTTGGACTCAACACCTTAGGCCAGGCGGACAGGGCAGCTGGGATGCTCCAGATCCTGTTCTTCCTCCACCCCTGCACAGGTACAAGTCACAGCCAGGGCCTGCCAAATCTGTTCAAATCCAGGCAACTACACGGTGGCATACAGAATTTAGGCATTTCGTTAGGAGTTACTTAAGTGTTTCTTTTGCATTTTACCTGCCTGTGCTTCACACCAGCGAGGAGAATCTCAGGCCTCCTGTGCCTGGGGAAGGAGGCCTGGCAGCGAAAGCCTCCCACAGGCATTACAGATTTCACAGAATATTATGAGTTGGAAGGGACCTACAAGGATCACTGAGTCTAACTCTTAAGTGAATGGCCCATACAGGGATGGAACTCACAACCTTGTTATTATTAGCACCATGCTCTGACCAACTGAATCCGTCTCAGAGGCATCCAGTGCAGACCAGAAAATGCGGAAGGAGATGACCGTCCAAACCTGTTTCTCCTTTCTGCAAATTTGTAATCTTTCTAGACACTATGGAAAAGCTCAATGTAAAGAAAAATCTAAGAATTTATTCTAGTGTACGGCTACTTCTCACATTTGAAGTAACAAATTTTATAGTAGTGAATTAGTAGTAATAGTGTTGCCTACTGGTCATGGAAAAATGCTGTCAATAAAAACTTCAGTATAATAATCTAAAATACTGACAAACATACCTTCATTTGTTGTACATGAAAAGAAAAGGATCCAAAGGGTATATGGTGCAGCACTCGGGAGTCTTGCCATCACTGACACCGGTCAGGTTCAGCAGGAAAAGCTGTGACGCAGTTCTGCCAACAGCAAACATTATTATGAGCTTACATCCCTGTGCTAGTTAAGGTAACTGTGTATGTAGTATTTCCTATCACTCTGCCAGATGTTGGGATTCAGATTCTCTGCTGTGCCTGCTTCCCACACCCTGCACCTAAAATGAACTCATGAACAATGAGACATGTAGAAGAGTAAGGAGAATACAAATGAGCTAGAAGACTTTTCTGCTAAGTTTTAATAACAGAAGATACAAGACTGACATTGGCAGTGGACCTATTTTCTTCAGCTACTAGAAAAGGAAAGCTGCTAGCATGTGAGCTATTAAAAGTGTAAGCACTAGACCAAAATCAGTGACATTGTCAACAAAGCCCTATGATTCCACTCAGATAACTGAAAGAATTTAAGATTGAAGTGTCTGGTCTATTGACTACAATGTTTTCTTCAAGTCCTGTCACCTGTAGGTTGATAATATGGATATCACACTCTTGAAAAAAAATATCAGCGAAGAACTCTGAGCATTGCTCCAACAGAATGCAGATTCATTAAAACAGTAAATAATTAGAGGTTGTAAAGAACACACCTAGTCATGGTATAACCAGATAAACTTGGGAGAAGGAAAATTATGCAGCTTGTACTTATTAGACTTCCTTAAGCATAGCAAGGCCATTTATTTAGGTAAACTGAAAACAGGTGAAATAATTAACTTCAAACTTTAAAAAAAAAGCAAGTTTCCCCAAGATTTTTTTGTTGATGCAATGCAGCCACTTACTGGAAGTCCATATTCTGCATAAAATATGGCTATCAGCTTTCCTATCACTACAAATGGACATGAGACATTTAAAATTTTGGTATATTTGTAGGTGAAGTCATGCTAACTAATACGCTTTTGGCTTTGCCTTCAGTATAAAGAGGGATAAAATTTGTTCAGCAGCACATTGTTAACACACAACTTTTTGGTCCCTTCCTCTCATGCTCTTAGAATTTTCTAACCTCCATGTCGGGACAGAGTGTTCTTACTGCCAGTGAGCTACAGCTGCTCTGTTTACATCTGTAAAGTTCCCAGGTGGCACATTAGTTTTTATTTCAAAGCCTCATGATTCTCTCAGTGTGACAGAGTAAAGAGGAGAGAATTCCTTAGAAGATCTCTGTCAGCAGGAGAGAGGTGTAGGACATTCTGCAGAAGCTTTGTCAGATTCTGAAGTAGCAGAGATCACTGGAACGTATTTGTGGATGGCAGTTGGATACTCCCTCTGCCCCAGCCACAGAACCACCCTTCACACGTCTGAAAAGGCAAGTCCCACCAGCACACCAGAGGAGAGAAACTGGTGAGGGATCAGAAACTCTGCTGCCGTATAAACTCACTAGTTATTAGCACAGGGAGAACATAGCGACCTTCTGGCAGGACATACGTGGGCTCTGCACCCAGGAGGGGATGTGCAGCCACAGAGTACCAACACCATACAACCCAGGGAACTCCTGAAACTGGGAAGTTTTCTAACATAGCTGTTGAAGATTTGTTGTCAAATATTCAAACACATTAAACACAACGTAGGCAACAGCCAGACTCTTCCTCAGTTGAATAAGTGACAGAAAAAACCACTTTTTTGCAAAGAAGACCACACATTTTATTGATAAATAATCAACATAAATCAAACTACTGCAAAATACAGCAATAGAATATTTTTCCAGATTATTTAGAAGCACTAGCCCTTCACTTATGATCAACCTTTACTTCAGTATGTCAGATTCAGTTCCAAGGCAAATGCATCATAATCCAAGTTTGTCAGAAAATACAGTTTAATGATACTGTATTTCTCCCATTCCCACATGCACAACTGACCACTCTTTAAAACTAGCCTCTAAGAGTTAAACATGGAAAATATCCATCTTGGAGGTTAAGGGATAAGGATATTGTTAGTGAAAATAGAAGAAAAGAATGGAAACTCTTTGTTACGTTCTCTCAGGCAGTTACTAGTCATCTAGCAATAAAAGACATACCAGAAAGACAAATTTCTTATAAATGCTCGAGAAAACTATTACTCAAGAGCTGAGTTTTTCCACATTCTGAGAACAGACGAAATGTGACTGAGCATAGGAAAAAAACCAAACTGCTCCAGCATAAAAAAAATCCTTCTTTTTTTCTTTTTTTCTTGGAGTTCTCAAGAGAGGAAGCATTTGCTTTCCACTGTTAAGCAATACTGTCACATGATGGAGTTCCAAGGAACTCTTAAAACTTTGGTAGAGAATCCTGGACCACGTAAGCACATCCAAATGAACAGATGGCAGAGCAAAACCATCTCCCCATGGGTGAACAGATCTGCACACGGGGATGAAAGTTAGAGTTCCAATGAAACTGCAAAGGGAGAAAATTTTAAAATGTCCATAGCTTTTCTGCCTGTTACATTTCAGGTTTTTCATTATATCAGATAATGAAATACCAATCTTAAGAAAGTATGTAACACATATAGAGCAGACTAAAATTGCAATAAACCCAATAAACCTGATATACATAAGGAAAGTAAGTTGTAAAGACATAGATGACCTCCCCAAAACTAGGAAGGAAATCTCTGTTGGGGCTAGAAGCAGGTCTGCGTGATTACTGGCACAAGTTACATGCTTTAATCACTTTATCATTTCTGTTTCTTGAAAAAAAAAAGATCCAATTAAAATGATTTCATTTACTATCAAGAAAAACAGTACTAACTTCTGGTCTTCTAAGGAAATTAGGGTCACATTTCATGAACAGGCACAACCTGCAAAACTGTTATGCTCAATGAGTAACTCCTGCCCAAATCACAGAGGTCAGATATTATACGCCAGGCTGCGCAATGCACCATTGCTGAGCTGCAATTGTATAGCTTTTTAAAACTGACTCTTTTGAAAAATGAAGTACATCTAGTCTTACTCTTCTAGTTTAAAGCACTGGCTGTAACCGCAGACTAAAACGAGACAAGTGATACGTGGCAAAGTAAAAAGTTCACCCATAGATTCTGTACCAATACGTGAAAAGAAACCCCGTCCGTCCCGCAACGCCCAGAGTCGCTCGCTCAGACGCTGCGCCGAGCCCCGGCCCGGAGCTGCGAGGGCCTGGGCACGGCCGGGAGCGCGGCCCGGGGCGGGCGGGCCCGTCCCACAGCACGTCCGGCGGGAAGGGCATTTCGAGGAGTTACACCAGGCAGAGTATTGCAAAAGGAGCACCCGAGTTAAACAACATCGAGGAAGGAGAAGCGCATCTCGCTGTGGGCTTCGGCCAGGGCCACCCGCCACCCGGGTCCGGCCCCGGGACCCCCTCCCGACCAAGGGATCCTGCAGAGCTCCGGAGGGAGCACGGAGAGCCTTTCCTTCCCAGCCCCGGCGCGGAAGAAAATACAGACCGCACAAAGCGCGCGCCAAACGCGGATAACGAGAAGGAGCCGGTCCAGCCGCCGGACGTACCTTGCTCTGCCCGGCCCCGGCGCCAGGCTCCGCTCTATCCTGGGGCGACCTCGGCCCCGCACACGGCGCTGCCCCAGCCCCGGCACGGCCCGAACGGCCCCGGCACGGCCCGAACCGCCCCGGCACGGCCCGAACCGCCCCGGCACGGCGCGTCCGGGGCGGAGTCTGACCGGAGCGGGGAGGCGCGGCCGGGGACGGGCATGATGGGGGCGG
>VZRE01002680.1:326939-343263 GCA_013396775.1 Cephalopterus ornatus | reverse complement strand
TCCCACCCAGGACACATCCCACACGGAACCGCGTCCCACACAGGACACATCCCACCCAGGACACATCCCACACGGAACCGCGTCCCCCACAGGACACATCCCACCCAGGACACATCCCACACGGAACCGCGTCCCACACAGGACACATCCCACCCAGGACACATCCCACACGGAACCGCATCCCACACAGGACGCATCCCACACAGGACACATCCCGCACAGGACACATCCTGCACAGAACTGCACACGGTGTTGAGTTTGTCACACAACACTTATTTTCAGCTTTGGGGGTATGAGAATTTTATAAGCTGCTGACGAGGAGGTAGCGGTCAGTGGAACGTTGGGAGCTCTGTAACCACATTTATAACAAGTCAAACCGGCCCGATCCAGTTTGTTCGGTAGCAAACTGTGCAGCTTCGATGAAAACACCATGTTTAGAAGATCGAAGTTCAGAGGCTCAACGATCATCAGGTGCCCAAAGACCCCGTAGAAGACTGTGTGAGACTACATAGACTCAATATTGTATGTGAGCCAAGCGTGCGCCTCAGGCAGAAGTCACTGCCCTGTGCATCCAGCACTGCAATAAAGCAGTGCCTGCTCCTCAATGCTACCTTCGTGTTAAGGAACTTCACTCCTGGTTTTTGGTGACAATAGCACAATGCCTACTTTGTTCTATTCTGTTGTTAAAATTAATTGGACTTTGTCTTTTGCACCCTTCCAGAATCTCAGAGCTGGTCACCATCTGCATTCTGAGGACGACCTGGGGATCTGCTCTTTTGCCCTCATTCAGTGTAAGAGAGTTTAACTGAAATCTTACATGTGCTTGGACTGTGTATTCTTAATTTGTATGAACATGTGCATTAATTCCAGCTTAAACCTCCTGCAGCACGTGAAGTCTGGTGGGACACTGCGATGGCGGCTCAGATGACTGATGCTCACCGACGGTTCTTGCAGGTTCTGATGTCTGAGGGGATAACAGAAGGATCAGAGGCCAGGAAATTACACCACCACTGCTGTGAAACTGATAAAGGTGTGTTTATCTGGGAGATGGAAGAAGTGGTCTTTTTCTCCTGGTGCAGCTTACAAATAATTGGATTTCTGAAGGACACACACCAGCTAAAAAAAAAGTTAAAAAATTGTAATGATGTGTGTGTCATCTCTCTTTCCTGAAAGATAAAGTAACACAGCAGTGAGTAAACTAACTTCTAATCAGGTCAGATTAATATATACCACTTTTTATTTTATCAGAGTTGTTTTTTATAGATTATACATATAAATGATTTTTTTAAAATCATTTTTGATGCTGATAGTACTTCACTATAGTGAATGCTTTTAAAGTAAATGCACTTCAGTTATTTCTATCCGATGTTGTGAGAGAAGTGACTGTTGCAGAAACGTTTCAGTGAGGATGACATGAGGTTTCCTGGTGGATGGCTGTGCTTTGTCCCATCTCACCTGCACTGTATTGCCCGTTCCTAGTCCTGGAAGCTGTACTCCTGCCAGGCTTAGGAGTGTCTCTGTGTCTTGTCACTGTGCTACCCACTCTGCAGGGACTCTTCTGGTTTACTGTGGACTTGTATCTACGTATCCGTAGATGTTAGGTCAGGATGAAGTAGTCTATTTTTGGGCCTCCTGAGCCAGGAACTGTAACTTGGCCACCTTCTTAGGTGCTAAAATTGTGAAGAGCAGCTTTTGGTGTGGTCTGACTCCTGTTTATTTTTTATGGAGAGTTTATATCCCTTTTTTCACAGAAGATCTACTGGAGCAGCCACTCATCTCACATTAAAATATTAGAGCTGTTGAACAAAAGAATATTCTGTTATCCTTCATCTTTTAACCTGCTTTCAGATCTGTTACTAACACTCCCTGATTGTCCAGTGTGCAGTGTTTCCTGTTGAAAGGGGCCAGCCAGGTGGCAAAATTATATTTAAATATTGTACTTTATTGTTGTTCTTGCTGTTAGTTGGTTATGTTCACTTAAGGAGTCTTATATACCAGAATCATGAACTCCTGGGCAGGAGCATCCTGTGAGTGCCATTTGGCACTGTGCTGTTTTTGGGAGCAGGACCTTGGCCTCATGCTGTTACACAAGCAAGTGACTCCAGTGACTGAGAACAGGGTTAATTTAGTGACAACTGGTTGTATTTTTGAGACATGAATAATTTTTCTAAAGTTACAAGCTGTTTCTTAAGCCTGGTTTTTAAACCCTAGCCTGATGAAGGCAACAGGAGTGCTGCCACTGACAAAATCTTCCAAGCAAGAGCCATCGCATGCACCTCCACAGAACAAAGACCATCCTAATTATGTCTGTGATAGAACTGCTGCTAGAATTTAGTTTGTTTGTAGAACACTATACAAGATACTACCCATGTTTCTACAATACTAGAATTTTTTTTCATATGTAACTCGATCACTTACATGCTATTAATTTGTGAAACAGAACACACAGAAACAAGGAATCACATGTGTGTAAAGGAAAGCAAGCCAGTGTATTTTTCTATTCTGAATAGAAATACAGCAAAGCAGAATGTCTGAACTCTCTCAACTGACTTTCAAGGAGCTGAGTGTCTCTGAAGGCCAGGAGACAGCAGTACAAGAAAATTATACATCTGCTGAATAGAACAGCCCTGTTTGAATTTGCCTCATGGAGTTTTAGCGCTTTTACCTGGGAAAAAAATGTTTCACAGAAAAAATCTACCTGATGTGTAGTTGTTTGACTTTTCTCTGTATGTGCTTTCTCTTATTTATTTTCAGTTTACTATGCACATGATAAACTGGATGATTTCATCAGCACTATTAACAGGCACCTGCAGCCTTTGTTTATGCAGATCCGGAAAGGAATGTCAGAAGAGGATGGGAGAGCACATTATGCTGTAGTAGGTACCTGCTGTGTTTGTGTGGGCCAGCAGCAGCTACAGGAACTGCTGGTAGGACAGGGAAGGGGGAGGATAATCTGCCACAGCCCTCGTTTGTGGGAGTAGGACACGGCAGCAAGGACCATAGCAGTGTTGGAGTTATTTAACATGAACATTGCTTAAGTGCTGAATTGAGATTCCTTTTCCACAGGAGACTTTATTTCTTGAGACAGATTTTTAAATTAGAGAACAGAGCCCTCCAACATTAGTTTTCTTTTTCTCCTACTCAAAAATCAACAGGCAGTGGCCTGTAAGAAGTTTCCCCAGATGCTTTGCAATGCATGTGCCAGAGAGGGAAGGTTATTTAATGATTTCAAAAGAGCATACAGGAGGTATTTAACACTAACTGCTACTTTTAACCTTTCTGGGTCATTTTGCCAATTAAGTTGAGCTAATAATAGTAGTAGCACATGCAGTAAGAGTAGGAAACATCAGCATTTGTTTTTCAGAGTGAAAAAAAAGTGACTGATAACATAGTTCATGCTGCTGTTCAGCACTGTGCCTGGTTTGACATGTCGGCTCTGCTGCAGCCTCTGTGTTACTTTGGGGGGTTTGGGTTGTTGAAAGGCTTGGCCTGGGCAGAGGCAGCTCTGGAGAACATGTGGCTGGAAGATCAAGGGTTGTAAATAAAGGACTGGGGTACCATCGAGTGCCCTTCAAGGATCAGCCTCTTTGATGCCCCTTAAAGAACTGACATTTCTGTTAATTTTAAGTTGATGTATTCTTTACCTCAGAGAATCTTTTACAGTTTCTGGTGTAAAACTACAATGGCACTTTAATTTCAGTTTATTTCTTTTTTTAGGTGAATTTGGCAGAAACTGAAGTAACTAAAATGGCATCTGACTATACAGAAATTGAATTAGAGTTGTTTAGAAAAACAGTAAGTATGTCAGTTATCATTTAGTAAATCACATTATTTGGGAAGGTATCACCTTAAAGTGAATGGAAAGGGAAATGAAGGGAGATGCAGTTCAGCAACTAGTTACCATTTTACCTAAGTTTATCGCAGATTGAATGGGACTGGCAGGGATGGAAGTATGTGCAAGTAATGATTCCCTGCTGGAAGTCAGTTATGGGTAAGGCAAAACCAGCACCAGGGAAGTGCTCCTTGGGGTTAGGGACTCAACACGCACATGCTAAAGTTACACAAACACCTTTCTTCAGGATTTTCAGTTGTGATTGCTGAATTTTTCACTGGCTTCAGTAGTTTAGTAATATACAGTAGGTCTTAATGCTAATAATATTTTTTTTTTTGCTGATTTGAATATAGACATTTGTCTTGTTACTGCTTAGCCAGTTAATTCTGTATTAATAAACTAGTCAGAATGCTGCTTTTCAAACAAGAAAACACTTGAGATTTTTTAAAGTTCCAAATAGAATTATTGGGCCAAGATTCAAGGATATTTGATATTTAATTTCTTATCAACAACCGTTAATGTGAGTTGTGATCATAGCTGTGTATCTTGGATGTTTTACTGAATTGTTCTCAGAGTGTCTTGGACTTTGAGGACTTAATTTCTCCAGCCACTAGACTTTTTTTTTTGCACACTTATTACATATTCTGTATAAACTGGAAAGAGAGGTGTGTTGACTGTTCTGTGACAGCTGCAGAAGTCTAATCTCCATGGATAGGGCCCAGAGGTTTCCCTGCCCTCCCGCACACAGACAGGTCAGCACTGCAGAGGGTGTGTTGTCATGGCCCATGTCGCTGCTGACATGGACTCTTGTGTGCTGCTCTGTGCTAACGAGCAGCAGGAATGTTTCCAGTGAGGTTCTGTGAAGATTGGTGATACTGTACAGCTTTTGGGTGCCACGTAGGCTAGAAGTACAAGTGACTGCAGAGTGGAAAACTTAGTTGACAAAGAGCAGATAAAAAGAAAACAGATTTGTCACTGCTGAGTATGCTGAGGGGGTCCCTGAATGCAGCTTCGTTTAGGCAGCGTGCACACTTGTATTTGTGGAAATGTTTTCTTGGCAAACATCAAAACCGTCAAGGGGACAATGATTGCTTCAGCTTTTGGCCTTTGTTTTACAGTTCTAGTTCAAAGCATATTCTGTAGTATCTCTCACATGTATGGATGCTAAAAAACCTGCACATCAGTACATTACTGTAAGGTATGTCTGCAGGGTTTTTTATACTTGGTAATGTTTCTTTTTGTAGATGGATTTAATCATTTTATCAGAAAATGGCTTTGCCTCATCTACAGATATTTTAAACTTGGCTGACAAACTTAAGACAAAGAAAATGAAGAAAAAGGAAGCAGAACAACTGCTGAAAGTTTTTGTGGAGGATAAGTGGCTCTCTGAGGTAACTGCTTTCAAGTGTTTGTATTTCAGTAGGTCCTGCTACCATGTTCGTATGGAAATGATGGGTGAAACCGGAGCTGTTCTTTAATGAATGATGGCAAAAACGGTTTTAGGGGGCCCATGCTTATTGCTGCTCCAGTGATTTTTGCAGAAAAGGAAGTAGACTTACAAGGAAAAACTCCTTGGGTAGGTCTATACAGGACCAAGTGGTTTCGGTTTCTTGTACCTGAGCCAGGTGGGTTCATGTGTCCTGCCCTGCCCGGTGACACACAGACATCCTTCAACCAGGAATGAGAGCTGGGGAAAGCTCTCCGGGGTGGTCAGTGCTGTTAGTTACATTTGGAATTTCCTGAAAAGTGAGGCCAAGCATGTTGAAAACTGCACCAGGAATGCATGGGCCACTGTACACATGGTCATATCTCCTTTACTTCATGAGGGAGCAGTTGAGATGGGCTCACCATGTGAACACTGCAGCTGCTTGCCAAATGAGACCTCAGTCCTTCTCTGCTTGGAGTCATTGCATCATAGATCTCCAACCTGCTGCCACACAGTCACATATGTTAAAGTGATGTAGCAGAGATTTCCAAAGATACCTCAAGCAGTAAACACCTAGATTTTGTTGAAAGCTGGGAGAATTTTCTCTAACATGCAAATAGAGGGTCCCAAAACTGCATGCCTCTGTTAAGGAGAACATGCTTGCTCATCTGTACTTTCCAAGGACTAGTTAAAGATGCAGGATCTTTATTCTGCTCTGCTAACCAAATGAGTTTTGCTACTTCAAAAGTGTTTTGGTTTTGTACTGTACCAGTACCAGCATGTTAGTTTCATGATGGCAGAAAAAAGTGGCTGTCAAATGCTCATGAGCAGGGGGTTAGCAAAGTCAAAAAAGGTCAAAGGAATTAAATCCTCATCTTGATACATTTCCTTAGAAAAATGGAGAATATACTCTGCATACTCGTTGCATAATTGAAATGGAACAGTACATTCTCAGCAACTACCAGGACATGGCAAGGAAATGTAACATCTGTCACAGCCTCGCAGTCCAGGTAATGTCTGTTTATCACATGGTCATAGCTGAGGTTTCTGACACTTCCATTTAGTATTAGGTGTGCATTAAAAAATCCTGGTCTTGTAATCTGGTCATGGTGCTTATGTATATTAAAGAAAAAAAAAGCATTATTTTTCTTCGTAGGCATTTTATCTTCTGTCTTTAGTAAAAACTTGTCTTGGAGCAGTGTCTCCAAGTATAAACTTGGGGAAAGTGCACTCACCCAATGACGAACGTGGTTGTGCTGTCTGGCTTTCCAAACCAGCAGGCTAGAGATGAGCCCCTGATATTGAAACAGGTTTAGCAGTGAGGTGTTAGTAGTCTCCTCTTCGGGCCTTATCAACAGGAGTCTTCACGTGACACATGTTCATTCTTGGGGTTCCTGGGGTTTGGGTCAGGAATTACTTGTGTTTGGACCTCAGAATGAACATGTGGCTATACAGAGCATGCTAGAACACTGTGTTGTGATAACTGGGATGCTAGCAGTTTAGTCTTGCATAAGAGGTTACAGCCTGGATTTCTATTCCAAAACTGCTGCATTCTTTTGCTCTGTGAGCCTGCATCCTCTGATCTACCCAACTAACATGATTCCATGTTACTTTTTCCCAACTGGTCTCCCTTATTGCACTGAAATTGTCTTTTAAGCTATATTTTGTCCATATACGGAAATACTATTTCCTAGTTTCCAGAAGAATACCTCCTTTTATTATTTACCAGCTTTGAGTGTGGAGTATCTACCACCTGTACTGTGGGAACCATCTTTGGAATAAAGCATTGCATATCTGCTTCCCTTTGTAACAACTTCCTCTTAAATTGAAGGACAGGTTTGAAAGATTTTTTTAATCATCACTCTTGGATTTCAGAGCCAAGTATGTGAATCCTGTGGAATTGGAATGCATTTACCTTGTGTCAGAAAGTACTTCAAAGCTCAGACTGAACCCCGCTGTCCGAAGTGTAATGAATTCTGGTCTTGTGACATCCCAGGTACCAAGCAACCTATTTTTAAAAAACCAGAGTGTAATAATATAGGAAATAGCTATGACGTTTAGTGGCAGTACCTGTATTATTTGCAGCTGTAACTGAGTATCAGTTATTTCTGACTTCAGCTGTACATTTGAGACATTAAACCACACATGGGCAACACCAAGCCCTCACAGTGCCCGGACTGTGCCACAGGAGCACAGCAGACCCTGCATGTTGTTTATAACTACCTTAAAGTGGGGGGGCAGCAGGAAATAGGGACACACACAACCCATGGCACTAAAACTTCTGGAAATACTGAGCTTTTAAGAATCTCTTTGGAACTCCCCTGTTTCTCTAAGGGAATTGGACATTTTGAATAGCAACACAGGAATATAAAGCATTTTAAGAATCAGGTTATACAGTATTATAATTTTTTTGTGTGTCATCCATTAACCTTCATTTTCTTTACAGGTGTGAGTCGGATGAACTCCCAGTCACCATAGAGCTCCGTTCTCAGCCCTTAGATGATGCCAGTAGAACTTGCTGTCAGTGACAGCTGTTTTCACTCACTCTGGCAGAACCCCCAGACTGTATTGTGCTCATTAGTAACAGTGGCCAGCATACTTATTTTCTGAAGTTCCAAGAATCTTATAATAAAACTATTGTTAACCTTCCTGTTCTCCTTCACAGTAATGCCTGCACAGCTTTCTTGGAGGCTGTTTTGTGTTTGTAGTTCTCCATATTCTTGGGTTGGGACTCAGTGCATGCTTGGGGATGAAAAATGCAAATGTTTTAGTCAGTCCTGCAAGCTGATTTATGCTCAGTAAGGGAGGGAATATTGCCACAGTCAGAACAACTGGGAAAGAGTAGGACAGGACTTGGGGCAATGTCAGCTTATGTCTAGAAAGTGCTGAAAACATTACCATATTGAGATTCTTTAGATTTTTAGTCCTAGTACTCCTGTCTCGAGTTTTATGTAAGGATGTTTTTTCCTTTAAGAGTGACTTGGAAAACAACAAAGGAATGGTTAATGCCAGACACCACACTGGAATGGCAGCATTCCTGTTCTTGGTAGAGACACTTCAGAAAGGCTGTCACATCGGTTCAGCTGATGGTTAATCAAAGTATAATTAAGCTTTAGTTTATTTAACGGCAATTAAACTATGGGTTAACTTCAGTTATGTTCCTGGGCTTTAACATGATGTCATGGTTTAGGAATGGTACTCCCCAATTTAATATTCTCATTGAAACACTCCAAACCACCAGCCACCAAACCACCAGCTGCTCCCTCCCCTGGGGTGGGCTGGAGGGAACTGGGAGGACAAAAGGTGAAGATCATGGGCTGATGAAAGAAGAAACTGGGAACAGCAATGGAATCCAAGAAAACGAACAGTTTTACAGTTATTACAATACTAATAACACAGTGTACAAAAGAGACCGAAGATTCACAGGCAAGTGCTCACAACTACCACCACTCCCTCCTTACTGCAAAAATTAACCCTGTCCTGGCTGGAACCAGGATACACAAGTAACTTCTTCCATGCAGGAGGCTGGTACCTTGCTTTGTGTTAGCTTTATTTTACAATGTAGAGAAAATACATGATAAAATTTCACCATTTCTCTAGGTGATTCCATGCTTTAGTGCTATTAAATCCAAGTAGAAGATAACACTGACCTGGTGTTGTGTTGCAGACAGAGGCAGTGCCCAGACACAGACTGTTTCTGAGGGACACACACACACAGGACAGTGACCTAACACATGCTCTTCATAAGGAGTTATTGGAAACATCTGCAAAAATGAAGTGGCTGCAGCATCTTTCCATTTACCTATCCTGATTCTCCATGCTTTAGCAAGAGGTTGTTGGTTTTTGGTTTTGTTCCACCTCTAACCTCTCATGAAAAGGTGCTGGCAGATGCTACTTTGCTGACCTTTCACTCCCATTACAATGCTGCAGACGATGCTTCAGAGCTATGACCACCAGAAACTGACAGAGAAGCTGAGCTCAAGTGATCGCACATAGTGCCAGTATTTAACTGGAATAAACAGAATCTGTCCAGGCATCAGAATGCAGGACTGAAATGCAGCCTTTGTGAAATTGGGAAACTTGACCAAGTCGGGATCTTCCACATCAACCTATAAAAAACCAAATGATCACTAGCAGAATGTCTTTACTCAAATATGATTTGATAAAGTAACATTACTGATATTAAAATTTCAAGCAACAATTTACCTGACTAGTGTTGTGAAGAATTTGGCTTTCATGTGGGTACAGGTTTTCTGAATCTTGTGGTGAATACAGACGGATATATTTTCTTCCTAATACCTGTATATAGTAAAATAAATGTTTTTCATTCGTCATTAAGCAGCACACTACTGGAAGCTGTGGGCCACACTTGGCATTTAACAGTAAACATACCTAATTACAAGGAACATCATCTTTGTTAGTAATAGACACTGCTATAATAAAAAGTTAAATCAAGCTATTGAAAATCAAGTACTTGTTCCTTGGAGCAGATAAGAATTTGAATACCTTTAGGAAGGAAATGCCTTTGACCAAATTACTTTCAGTTCAAAGTTTAAGGCACCCAATTTATACGTTGTTATTTGGGCTCTATGTAGCTAGAAATAAGTAGAACTGAGAATAAAGAGGTTGAATCTTCATTGCAGTTCGTATCATCAGGCAGAGGTACCTGCATAGTGACTGCCAAGCTTCCATATGCTCCTAAACCTCTTATTCCTGTGTCATCATTAAACCAGTTCTTTCACTAGAGTGCCAAAATGAGAATTTGTAAGCTGACTGGCTTGGCTGCCTTGAACACTACACAAACTGCAAGTTGTCAGTGCCCAGACATGGCAGCATGAGCGAGTCAAAGCTGACTCCTGCACTGATACCAGTGGAACAGAAGGCTTAGGATGAAGATTCATGCTGCTTGTGCCAGCATTCCAGATCTCTTCAAAGGCTAGGCATGATCATCCTTGTTTGGAACTGTCCTGTTAGGAAATAAGTCAGTACTCCAATTACAGTACCCTGGACTGGTGTTATGCTATTCAACCATTCCCAAGCAAGCTGCTTTTCCTCTATCTTAACATCCCTTCCCACATAATATAATAGGATTTCCTGAAATCTTACCAACACCCAAGGTGTCATGCTGCATATTCAGTGTTTGTTGCTTCAAGGACAGCACATAAACATATTCCATAGGCTGGACAAGTACCAACGTACTCCTGCCCTGTCCTACTCTTCGCTATCGCTGGTTAAACTACTAGAGTATTGATCGGAATAACTTTGGTTGTACATGTGTTTTTAGGATGCCTTCCATACCCCAAGGGGATTATGAATATTAGTTAACTCTCTAAGGACCCAAGTATTACATGGCATTTTTGGTGATGTATGGAAGTGACAAAAATGCTGGTTATTGCTCCAACAGCACGTTTTCTGAATACCTGAACTTTTTCTGGGACTGCCACCAGCTGTTAACAGCTCCTTTCTTCACTTGCCTCTCTGGGTTAAGGCCTTGTATATTATAAGGTTGCAGGCACCAATTAATGGGCAATAGCCTGCATCTCCAGATACTGGTGTCCTCATTATTGGAAACACTGTGATCTTGGCAGCAGCCAGCACCCAGCCAGCAGGGATCACTGCACTTCGTTAATTGTGCTTGTGCCTTCCTCTACTCCACAGCCACAGTTTGAATGGCATCACAAGGCAGTGCAGTTTTCACTGAAAGTTGAAAACTGCCAGATCACCTGCTGTTCAAATTACAAAGACTTTCACAGCACTGGCAGATACTCTCCCATTCTTCAGGCAGAAGAAAACAAGTTCTGAAGTTTGTAAGGGAAGTATCTTTTTTCAATCTAACAGCTCCCGTAATTGACTTCCATCAAGAAAAATTCCCCTCAAGCTTTACATAGAGTGTATAGTACAGTACTTTGCTTTCAGAATGCAGCTGTGTGTGTGTGCCAGGCAAGTAGCAGGTTATAAAAACAGTTATAAAAACCCACTTTAGGAAGGCCTGAATTAAGCCTCAGTTACAGGTGAAAACACAGGTTAGCAAGATGCAGCTGTTTGGGACAGAAAAACGAAGGCTCAGCCCATAAATAAGCACAAATAGAAAGTGTTCAGTGTCACAATCCTGCTGGAAAATGTGTGAAAGTGTAAGCCATTTTTTGTAAGAGTCTGATGGGATAGCAATCTCCTTCCAGTAAGCAAAACACCTCTCAGCGTTGAGGATTTACACTTGCCAACTGCTTGAACCCAGAACACTTTTCTGGGCTTGTTTAGTACTGCAGGGCCCCAGTATTTTATGGGGTTATTCTGCACTAAAAATCATCATCAAAAAGCCTACCAAGAGAAACTCAGCAGGAAATGAGGCCACAGTGCAAATATTAATTTATATCTCTCTGCATGCATGAATAGGTATTTTACTGGGTAACCTGATGTGGATTAAAGTATGCACCTAAGTCCCCCTCAAAATCTTGCTTTCCAGATGTGCTGGTTTTGGCTGGGGGAAAACTAATTTTCTTTACAGTGGCTGATGTGGGGCTGTGTTTTGGACCTGTGCTGAACACAGGGTTGATAATATAGAGACATTTTTGTTATTGCCAAGCAGGGCTCACACAGAGCCAAAGCCTTTCCTGCCCCTCGCATGGCTACGCTGTGGAGGGAGTTGGGTGCGCGTGGGAGGTTGGGAGGAGACAAAACTGGGACTGCAACTGACCCGAGGGATATTCCAGACTATATGACATCATGCTCAGTATGTAAAGCTGGGGGGAAGAAGCAGGAAGGGGGGGAAATGTTTGGAGTGATGACATTTGTCTTCCCCAGTCATGGTTACATGTGATGGGGCCCTGCTCTCCTGGAGGTGGCTGAACACCTGCTGCCCATAAAAAGCACTGAATTAATTATTTGTTTTGCTTTGCTTATGTGCATGGCTTTAGTTTCGCCTATGGAAGTGTTTTTATGTCAAGTTTTCTAGCTTTACTTTCCCGATTCTCTCCCCGATCCTGCTGATTGATGGATGAGTGAGTGGCTGTGTGTGGGGTTTGGGGGCTGGCTGGGGTTAAATCATGACATCAGAAAATGAAGCTCCTTGATACACTGTGAGAGGATCCAGGTTCTTCCCAACTCTGTTACAAATTCCCTGTGGGACTTTGGAAAAGCTGCTTCTTGTGATTTCTATTTATCATCTGTAAAACATGGGTAAGTAATGGTCTGTCTCAATGAGGAACACCTGTGGCCTACAAGATTACACCAAATATTAAGCTGCAGTAATGACAAATGCAATGTAATAGCAAAATAGTATCTGCATGTTCTCTATCCTTCAATCGTTCCTCAAGTTGTCTGCTCCCCATGTCTCTAACACCTACATACCATAAGCATTTTTTCCAAGTATTGCATTAATGGCATGTGTAGAGTAACTAGAGTACATACCTGGGCTAAAAAATTTTGCTGGGGATCCTGATGAAGAGGTGAGATTGTGCCTCCTGGACCAAACCAAGCATTAATGGTGATGTCATCTTCTTCCCCTTCCCCCAGGCAGCAGTAGTCAGGGATACTGATATCTTCCTTCAGTTCTGGGATCTATTTCCATAAAGAAATAACCATTAAAAAGGATACATGCTGACTTGCCAAACAGATGTAATTCATAGAACAGATGGGCAAGGCTTGACACAGAGAAAACAAATGACCTGCTTGCCCAGCAAGGGCAGGAGAGAAGTAGCTGACCTGCTAGGAATCTGCAAGAAATGTCCTCATACTTTCTGTGCTAGTGAGCAGATTCTGTTGGAAGGAGAGCTAGGAGAAAGAAAGGGGTTTCTCATTCTTCAGAGACTCTTTGCTTTAGCAGAAACCAGAGACACCCACAAGAGTAAGCAGGTTTGGGTTCACGGAAAAAACCCAGCTGATCTCTTATACACTATGCTTGTTTCTCCATGAGATTCCTTTTTCTGTCTCCCACCAAACTAAATTCTGGTAAACTGGAATTACATTTCAGATTATGGTGATCAACACTGTTTCCTGTCCAAATCTCTTCTGTCGCTTTATTATAGTCTCTGAGGAACTGCTGCTTTCCAGGTGGTTATACCTGTAAGTATATGCTACAGTGTACCAAAAACAGCACTAGGATTGCATATCTTCATCCCTAGAGGGTTTTACTTCCATATTTTTCAGCCAAATGGAACAAACTTCTTCCTCTGTTCTTTCAAATCATTGGAATAGGAACTTAATAATTACTGTGAGTTCCTCATATATGCTTTGATCTAGTACAGTTGACATCCTCAGAAACAACTTGTGCTACAAAGGGAACACTTGACCATAGGAAGATAAAAACCTTCACTCAGTTTTACCTGATCAAAAAGCTGGTGCTGGGCAAGGTATCCTCCACTGTTCTGAAATGACAGCAGAGAAATAAAGAACACATAGCGACATACTGTGTACGACTTCTCAGTCAGTTAATTTACTTACAGGTGAATAGAATTTACTACAGGTAACATCCACTTCCGATATCCCGTTCAGCGTACCAGAACTGTTTCACTAGTATAAGGGGTCTTCTGAAATAGCAACTTACAGCTCCACTGAAATTGTGAGAGTGTAGATGTGTCTCCATAATCAATAAATCACCTAGCTCGAGTTACTGGAGGAAGCTGAACTAGAACCCCATGGAATCTCAACACTCTTATCAGTCCCGTGATGATTGCTGCATCTTTATAGCCAGACGCTACTGGAACACAGATCAGTTCTTCTTCACTCTTTGGAACTACCTCCATACTCTATTCTGGGCTGCACCACAGACAAGTTTGCTATGGCACATGGTACTACCTGCCAGAAGGTCAGGAAACACAAACAGCAGCTTTGGATTCTCAGCTCTGAAAGCAAAAGGACATTCCAATTGCTAATTGACTTTTTATTTTTCTGCCTTGTGGCATCTGAATTTGGACCTTGATCCTGCTGGCTGAGGATCCCTTATACTTAAGACTCCACCAGTCAGGCTTTTGCTGTAGAATGTATGTATTTATTTGTCAAATTCCAGCTGCTGTACATTTGATTATATGTAAAAATCAAACCTAGGTATTGTTTCAATAGCTTACAGCACACCCTCTCCTCCGAGTATGTTTATTGGAAGCAGAACTGTTGTCTGTACCAGTACCACACTGCTGTGTTTGGAGATGAAATAAAATGAGTGTAACTCACCTCATCCATGATATACTGGCTGATGAAGTCACTGACAGTCATGAGCTGCTGAGACCATTCCTCATCTGTGTACCGGGCACCCAACTCCACGGGGACTGTGCGGCACCCTGCGACTTGACAAAAATAGTCCACGCTGAAATAAAGAAAGTTCAATTACCTTTTATACTACTTTTCTTACTAATTTTGAATGTAAGGCAATCAATCCAAATCAGTCTTACAGGGTAATAAAATTCTACTACCACAAGTTTCTTCTCTCTGAACCCAACCAACCAGAGACAAAAGGCAGCAGAAAACGATGTAAGCGGCAAGGAAATCAGCAGGCAGGTTTCTGTGTACATTATCCCACAACTGTGTTATTTATTTTGGTTTAAAATCTTGTTTACCTCAGTTAACTGTGGTTTCCTTAGGAGCTAAGGAGATTTAAGCTATTAAGTCTCTCTTGGTGAGGGATGGCCAATCTTCTTGCTGCCTGCTGCCATGTTTGCTAAATAAAATGTTGTATCTTTTTATCATTAATACTAGATCAACTCTCTGCCAGTGTCAAATTCTGTATACAGGCGCCAATAATATCCATCCTGGTTACAGCCAGAGGGATTACTCTGATGGGTGGAATAATCTCTCCACGGACAATGGTATTAACTAAATGGAGAAGTTCATCTTTTTAAGTGTCTAAAGTTAACCAGTGGAGTACCTTCCCTCAAAAATGAATAAAACCCCTCAAAATAACAAGTGTGTTCATTTAATGCCAATTGTACCCCTGGCTGTTGAACAAAAGCAATTGCTCAAACTAAGCATGAGTGTTTTTTCCCCTTTTGTAAGAAATCATGAGCTTCGCCTCACAAATACTCAATGTACCACTGCTTACACTAGGCAGGCAGCACAACGCTATTACTCACTCCTGCATGGCTGAAACTCAATGTGCAAACATGACACTGAACAAACATCAGTGCTTGCACTTGTGAATGAAAAAGTCAATCATGCTGACTCACAGCTCTGAAATTAACTTTCCATTGGGCTAATTATTGGTACATTCCAAGGGGCAAAAATCACAGACCCACTGAGCCGTGAGCAGCTCACTGGCACTTTGCAATGTGCACTCCTTGTAAGTTCCCAGCTGAGCAACACTGCACCACCAATTTGCCACCAGGCTTCCGAGACAGCCCCAGGCTGGGTGGAGAGCCACCTCCAGCACGGGACAGCCTCAGGCTGGGTGGAAAGGCACCTTCACCCCAGGACAGGCATAGGCTAGGTGGAAGGTCACCCTGGCTAAGTCTGGCACTTGCTGTGTGATGCTCTGAATGCTCCAAAGCGCTTTCCTTATCTGTGAAGCAACTTCCACAGAGAAGCAGAAAGGTGCTGCCAGCAAAACTCACTGCCCACAGCGTCCATCCTCTGCAAAAAGGTCTCTGCTACTCTACTGACCACCAAGATACCCAACACAAGGAACCATTGTGCCTTTACTTGGACAGGGAAGAAACTTCTTTGTCACCTCCACTTCTTCATACACGGCCAGTGGTCCATGACGCCCTCCAGGACGACGGGCCGCTCGGGAATGAGGTAGTTGTCTCTGAAGTGTTCCAGCGAAGGGCAGTGAAGGTGCGGAATCGCCTCCTCCGGCTGCACCGAGGGGGGCGGCGGGGGCCGCTCCGGCCGGACCCTCTGGAATGGACGTTCTCCCTCAACACCCGGCAGAGACCCCCGGGGAGGTTGGAGGCCGGGAAGGAGGGGGGTTCGCGGCGGGTGACCCCGGCGCGGGCGGTACCTCTGCGCGGGGCCCGTCCCGCAGCGCGGTCCCGCGAGGCAGGCGCGGCTGCAGCGCGCGCACCAGGCGCGCCAGGACGTTGTCCAGGACGGCGGCGCCGAGCAGCAGCCCCAGGTCGCAGAGGCGCACGGCGGCCCGC
>VZRE01002680.1:285155-326566 GCA_013396775.1 Cephalopterus ornatus | reverse complement strand
GGGGCGGTGGGGCCGGGCGGGGTGGTGCGGCGGTCGGCGTTCTCCGCCCTGCCGTGTCGGGGTCGTTCTTTCTCTCGTACAGCCAGAGCTCTATCTCGGCAGTCACTCACGCCCTTGACCAGCGAGTCCGCTGGAACTGAGTGACTGGGACTGACGTCGCCGTTCGCAGTAGAGGGGAGCGCATAGACTCGGGAAAAGTCCCGTTCTCTGGTGAGGAGGTGGCTGCCTGCGCTCTGGAAGCAGGGGGTGAGTGCTGGAGGACGGGCAGATGCGCTGTTCCCTGCTGGCCTTTTGTGCTGGAAAGAAACGTCCCCGCTCGGGACCCTGCGTGTGCTCGAGGAGCCCGAGCGGAGCCCAGCGCAGCCCCGAGCCCGTGTCTTCTTCGCTAGCTCAGCTGCTCGGTGTTAATGTGCTCTTAAGACGTGCTTTCTGCATAGAATAGGCACCTCAGTCTTCTAACGCACGGGGCGCGGCATCATTCAGCCACAGTTTGCTTTGATAATGTGCCCTGAACGTGTTCTCAGGACTTAATACTCGACTGCAAAGACAAAAAGTATTTTACTTAAAATTCAGCAACTGAGGAATGTCTTAACATGGTGAACCAAAGTCTAAACCATCATAACAACAGATGAGGAATTTGTAGCTCATGAAAAAGTGTTACTTGGCCAGGCTTGAGATCTTCAGACCTGATGAAAAATCCTACATTTACAGAAAAAGCTAAAATCATCACTTTTTTGTACTGAGACACTCACTCTTTGTCCATGCTCAGTCACTAGTGCTTTCCAAAAAAAAAAAAAAAAATTTAAAAAATAGTATGAGTCCTTCTGTTGCAGCTGCTGTTGGCTCTCCCTCCACTCCCCAGCTGTCCCCTCAGAAGGATCACTTTTGCTCTCACACTTCAGACTTGTGCATTGCTTATCACGCTGGCTCGTCTATTCCCTGTCTTCTGACTGCCTTTCTCTTGACACCATAAATTCCTCCTGCAACAGTGTGATTTTAGCACCTTCATTCAGAATTTTCTCCTCCTTGACTACTAAATGTTAATATATGCTGCTGTAGGAGAAAGTATTTAACTGGCAAGGAGAATGTGTTAGACCCTGTGTTCAGTATTTGTAACTTATGGTGCTAATAAGTGTTCTAGTCTTGTGCTTATGGACTGTCCAGTTTTTATTGCAATTTATATGAAGTTTTATTTGTATTTAAGTTGGTTAATACAATTCTCATCAAATAATAGTTTTCCTAGTTTAAATATTAGTTACATTTTCACAAACTGTGGTTTGAAGATTAGGATTTTCTTTCTGGTATTTAAAATAACACCAAGTTCTGAACATGTACACCAATACAGTGGTGAAGCATTGAGGCCACGATGAGCTTTATCAGTTTTACTATAGATGAAGAACCAAATGGGAGTAGATTTTATTTTTTGGGTATTCAGGGAGGCTTAGTGTTCCTCTTTGAGCATACACTGGAAGACAATTATTTCTAGTCTTTGGTACAATGGTTTGAATGTTGATACAGCATCAGTAGTCTTGAAAGGGCTGTATATCTGCAGAGCTAATGAGGACTGATCTTAAGGTGTGTATTGAGTCTTGTATTGTGTTTGGCCTTTAGTCTAGGAGGAAAATCCTCTAAAAGCTCATAATATAATGCTTCATCATAGCAACTTTGTTGAAATTATCTTTATTGGGAAAAAACCCAACATATTTGCAAATGCTGAATTGGGAAGTTTTGCTCTCAGAGCAGTTAACCTAGCAGTAATATGTGCTAGTTTTGAAATGCTTGTAAACTACTGCAGAGATTTTGTGTCAGCTGTCTGACCAACAAAGTGGACCATTTCAGTGCTACACATTTCTATTTTAAGTCAACAAGAGAGAGTTTAATTCCTGCTGCCAAGGAACAAAGATTATTGTCATCTGTTTAACCTGCAGGAACTGACATAAAAGAGTTCTATGGATTATGCCCCTATCACTGAAACTTGTGCTGTTTTCATCAGAAGTAATTTTTTTTAAGATTATGGAAGCCAAATTGCCTTACCTTGCAGAAAGATGTCCCCTTTAAAGCACAGCAGAAAAGTTGGTACCAAGGTTTTCTCTGCTGCTTCCTTCGTTTTAGTCAGTAGGGCACTTTTTCTTCTCTCTTATATTCTGTTTATCTTTTAAATATGCTCCAGGCAGCTCACTTTCTCCTAGCACTGACATTCAGAAAGAAATTACCTATTAAAAAACCCCCAAACAAACAGGCAACAATTAAGGAAGATAATAAAGTCTGATAAACCATCTGTATTTCTCTCTTCTGTTAACAGTCATAGATTCCAGGACCCACAGTTGATGTTATCTTGTCTACCAGTGGTGGAAAAGTGATCAGTTATACCAGATATTTGAAAAAAAAAGCTCTGTGTCTTATCTTGCCTTTGTCTTCATTGGAAAGAATAGGTGTTTGGTCTGTTCAGAATTTAATTTTTTATTTGTAGCAATATTCTCCTTTATAGCACTCTTTCCTCATGTACTAATTGGAATGAATGAACAAAGTCCTTTGATTGGTTTTGGATTTTATGAAAATGACATCAAGACACATGCTCAGTGATTCACCACTTGAGTCCAAAGTAGAATGTTTTTACTAGGTGGATGAGTTTTTAAAATGACAGCATCTGCTTGCTTGTACACATTTATTTATGATTCTTCCCCAGGCGAGTATAGCAGGAGTCTGGCGAGTAATAACCAGCTGTTGGAATTAGCAAATAGGGAAAGCAGTTATTTGATCTGTGAAGGAGTGTGAGAGCTGAGGCCAGGAGTAATAAAAACTTAACAGATGCCCCAAATATATAAACCCAAGTCAGGATGTGTAAATTGCTTGCGCTGCTTATGGGCAAAATTGTGTCAGATGGGTTGCCTTGTCTGGAGTTTTTATTGAAGATGAAACTGTCTCCAGTGCCACATCACGTCCAACAATCTCGAGCATTCTGGGTCTGGTTCCAGCATCTCTGCTTGCTCGTTCAGCGTCAGCAATGCACAGGCACAGCGGCTCTGGGGCCTTCTTCAGTGGCCTCTCTGGTAGATGATCAGAGTGGGTAAAAAGGAATCTGAGTGTGAGGAAACTGCTGTTGGACCACCTTGTCTCAAATCCCAGGTGTGCTGTGACCAGGTCCTCTCTGCTACCCTTATAAGGTCTGTAGTTACACCGAGTCATTTCTTGGACAGTCACTGCAGGAGCACAGCAGTAACACCTAGGGTATTCCTTCTTCTCAGGGCTTCAGGATGCTGCTCAGCTCCTTAGGAATGCCATGTCCCTTTTGGCAGCCTGGCACTTTGGAATTAACTTGCTCCCTAAAGGGAGGATGCCAAGACGATGGAGTCAGGCTCTTCCCAGTGGTGCCCAACAATAGGACAAGAGGCAGTGGGCATAAAGTGATGCACAGGAAGTCCGACCTGAACATGAGGAAGAACTTCTTTCCTGCACAGTGACCATGCACTGAACAGGCTGCACAGAGAGGGTGTGGAGTGTCCCTTACTAGAGATATTCCAGAACTGTTTGTACACAATCCTGTGCTGTGTGCTCTAGGATGACCTTGCATGAGCAGGGAGGTTGGACCAGAGGACCCACTTGTGGTCCCTTCCAACCTGAACCATTGTGTGATTCTGGAACAGGGAAAGTGGTCTGTTTCCTTGTTTCCTGGGCTTTCTGAATGCCTGGGTGTATGCCTCCACTGGTCATCGCAGCAGCAGAGAAGTGTCTATCAGTGCTGGCAATGGCCACGGGCAGGGATGGAGTGGGGACAGGCTGGTACTGCTGCTGCCCTGCCACTTGTGCCTTAGCCTCTTTCTGCTTCCAGGAGTGGTTGGCTGCTCCGTTCCATGAGCAATATACTCGTTTAATATCTCCCCTACACCCCACCCCCATCCCCCCACCGCAGAAAAAAGCTAAAAAAGTGAAAATAGGAGCTAACATGCCCTCTGGCCCTTAAATGGGAATATAAATTGACGACTGCTATGAAAGCCATGGCTGGCTCTGATTTTCCTTTACAGGCGATTATAGTTGTCTCCCCTTCTGCAAGAACAGAAGTACAAACACATAAGACTTTAAAGCCTTTGGATGTCTTTCCTGTCTGCTTTTTCTGCTCCTCTGAAGAGGAGATGAATGAATCTGATTAATAATATGTACAGAATTAATTGTTATACATAATTTTCCTCAGATAAGCAAGATCTTCCCGCTTGAGAGTGACACAGCCATGCAATTTGATGGTATCTTGGAGCTGAGTGTAATTGTGCAGCGACAGTGCAATGACGGATATGTCTTTAACAACCTGTTCCCTGCATTGTGTTTTTATCACTGCCATCTGCTCGGCCGAAAGTGGCAGCTGCCAGGTCTCACAAATGTCATGTACTTTAATGTAGAACAACATATTGTTGTAATTTCTCTGATATTACTCGATGAAATAACTTTAAGTGAGATAAGGTGACATTTTGCATGGCACTTTGGAATTCTTCTCATTGCAGTGGGTATAGGACACACAGTGTTTTTTCTGGAGCAACCTACATCAGCACACCCAGTTCCACTTTCAGAAAACACTGGAAAATGCCTATTTTACAAAAGCATTATGTAACATCCATCTGGGACATATGTGTCAGTGTTGAGGTGCAGCTGAGACAGTATTGCTTACACATGTAGCCTTAGTTACCTTTGTGGGATGGAAATTGTGTAAGGGTATTTTACAAATACAGTTTTTTCCTTCTTTTTTTCTTTTATCAACTTGAATCTCCTTCATATTTGCATATCTGCAAATTTCCTTCATATTTGCAAACATGTTCAGACAGCTCTTTCAACATTAAAGGAAACACAAAATCTTTACAACTCTCACGAATGAGTGTTTTGAGGTCACATAAGGAATCACTGGCAAAGGTATTGGCAAAAGCACGTTTAATATGAAAGTGAAAGCATGACAAAGTTTGTTGGCAAGGATAACTTTACTATTTGGTTAAAGCACATAAAGAAAAAGCAAACTAAAATCTAAAATCAATCAGTCTAAAACTGATCTAAAATCAGCATCAACCCCAAAATTTTCTATGTGGAGGCTGGAACAGGGTGAGGGGGGCAAAGGGTAAGGGCAGGAAAGGATAAGGATAAAAAGGAACAAGGAAGACCCTCCTGCTGAGTCACAAGTTCCTTGCTAAACTGAGCCTGGACTTGACAAACAGTTTAGGCCTAAAATTTTAACAGCACTTAAACTTAACAACACTTAATTGATAGCTCAAGTTAAGCAATTTAACAAAAGATTCATATAGAATTTACTATAGCACAACAGTAACTCATAGGCCTAATTTACTTACAAATCTAAAGTGCTTAAGAATCTAAGAGAGCAACATTCGTAGTACATAGTCCCAGGGGTTCCTAGAGCAAGTGGCTGGCTAATCTCTTTCTGTCATGGTCCCTGTTGTGTTTGCAAGGGACAAACAGAGAGGAAGGAAGGAAAGGAAATGGTGTGTCACTGGGAGAATATACCTGTCTGCTTAAAAATACCTGTCTCATACACATGTGCTGTAAAACTGTGACATCAGATCTATCTGCCTACTGGAAAGATTTAGAAGGAAAAGTGATATGTGATATTTCTCTTTGCTGATGAACATGGATGAAAACCAGCCTTTCTCATATGGCAGAAAGCCCAGCCATGATGAAGAAGGTGGAATATGTATTCCTGATTCTTGCATCATTTTCTTATTTGAGTGCCATAGGATGTAAAATGCTGAACAACTCTTTGGCAGCCCAAGGCTCTGAGGCTCAGAGATGGCTGGAACATACTTTAGAACACTGCTGCAGGTATAAAGCTTCCTGACAGGAGTGTGGAAGGAAGCCAGGGCATGGGTCCTTTCTGTTTCTCTGCCTCATTCGAATGATGCTTTGGCACTTCATTGCTAGCCAGGCAGAAGCCATTGGAATTGTGAACAGTGTTCTCCCAATGGCAAACAGAGGGCCAGGCCAAGTCTCTTAGCATTTAGCTGATGCTGTACACTCTGGAAATGTAAGCCTTGCCTGTTGTTCCAATAGTGCATTTCAATAGCTGATGCAGGGTGCTGGCATTCTACTGATCTTGAGCACACACCAGATCCCCTTTTTATCCTAAGGGTAGGAATGTGTCATTTTCATTAACCACACTTTATGTACATGTATGTACCTTATCTATCTCTCTCTATATATAAATATATATATATAAACTTTTTTTCCTTCCTCCTGAGATTTAAAAATCTCATTTGAAACTTCTGTTTGAGTTATCCCCTGGACTAGGGCTATAAATGCTGCATGAATTTGTTTTGTGCTCTGTTTTAAGTATATTTAGAAAGGTATGCAGTTCTTTGTGTTTATACATCACGTTCTTATTAATTACCACAGACTAATTGCTGGTTGTATTGCCTTTTGTTTTTGTGTATGTTTTTAAAAGATACTGTAAAGTCTTTGTTGGAGTTTGCATGTGCTTCAAAAATTAAATTTAGCCTGTAATTTTATTATCCTTTTTATTTAATTTATCTTAACTGTTGTTTTCAAGCTGTGAACCAGCTGTTGACTTTGAAAAAAACATTGTTCAGTTTGAAAGGAGCATTTTAAAGCTTAATGTAATGGCTGTAAGTAATCACTACAGCAATTATATTCTCTGGTGTTGTGCGTCACTATAATATTGGAGGTTGTATGAAAACGCAGGAGAAAAACATATCAAACTCCGATGTCTCAGTTTTGCCTGCGGAGCCCAGCATCTCTCTGTGCTGTGTAGCTTGGTCTCCCTGCTTGAATTGTGGCAGAAAATTGAAAGCGGCACTCTGTTGCTCCGTGTGTGCCCAGCAGGACTCAGGGGCTCTTGTGAGTCTTGGTCTCTACCCTCCTCGGACTGGAGTGGGGTTTTGCTTTCCCATGCAGGTGGATGGATGGTAGGTGTGCACTTGCAGTGGGAGAAGCCCCTGCTGCTCTGCTGACTCCTCCTGACTTGTTCCAGGATGTTGCACTTGACACAAAGTGGAATTTTGGGGTTGACTTTTCTTGAGCAGCTGCATACCCACCTTGCCTGGTGCCAGTGGTAGCAAAGCTCCTCATAGAGCATGCAGGGAGTCTGGCCAGGGCGAGAGGTCTTGGCATCCTGCAACATCGGGCCATGCTCCCACTGTGCTCTGGAAAGGAGGAGTGACTTGCCATCGTGAGGAGAATTAATTGAAAGGGGTGTATTTTTATCTGCATTCTGAGAAGGAACGTCCTCCCTTGGTTTATGAGCAGCTCTTCAGTTCAAGCAGGCTGGAGCTCTTGGGGAAGAGAACTTTCTGGGTCACTGCAGTGAGGATAAAGGAAACAGCATGCACTCTACATCCCTTCATGTTGCAACAGTCCATGAAAATGCTCTGCAGCTTCCTCTGTCCTGAAATTCTCTCCATAATGATTTAAAAATTAATGTAATACACATCACTGTGGGAGTGGGCTACATTTCCCAGGAAGTCACCCAGCCATGCTTTACACACAGTTTGTGTTTGGGAACTACAGACAACACTGCTGCTCTGAAAAGGTGGTGCAGGACCTAGACCCTCTTTGCTTTTCACAGAATCTCAGAATGGCTAAGGTTGGAAGGGGCCTTTGCAGATCATCTAGTTCAACCCCCTGCTAAAGCAGGTTCACCTAGAGCAGATATTTTTGCCAGTGTGTGCTGCACTGCAGGCTCAAGTCACCTGCCAAGCTACCATCAGTTCCTGTTAATAGCTTTGTGAAGCAACAGTGCTGCTGAGAAAGACCCAGTAGGAAGCTTAGATTCAGCAATATACTAAACCTTTCCCAAACTTAATTTGTAGCAAGATCCTTCATAATACATATCGAGATCTGACCTGATGCAGTATAGTGAAAAGAACAGGAACGGCAAGTATGCAGGGAGCTGGGAGCAACGAGACCTTGGGACAAATTGGAGACCAGGCTTACTACTGAGGTAAAGTGGCAGATATTTGGTTGGCATGGTTTTTAAGGAAGGATAGAAGATGCACTTGGAAGTGGGTTTTGTGATGGCACTTGTAGTAGATGGTAGTCGTGGTGATATGATTGGAATGATCCTCTGCTAAGAGGTAGTCATGCCTTGGCATGGGAACACCCAGCTGGAATGGCCCGTACATTACCGTAAAATGAAACAGTGAGACTCTCACAAGTGAAGACACTGTCTGTGTGTGCAGTGTGCATTGTGGGATATCCCCAGCAAAAGGAGCTGCAATGTAGTTTCCCCTTTCTCCACCTGTATGTACCGCAGAGGAAAGCAAAAGCTACAGATCCGAGTGTGCTTCAGAGATCAGGCATGTCCCTTTCAGACACATGTGGCAGAAGCTGGGCTGGTGACCATGGATTTGGCACAAAGAGACAAAATCGTCATTGTGACAAAGGCAGTATGACATGTGAATTACACTATATTTTTATGTATATATGTATAAATTATACATTCAAAGAAGGTAACTGCTGGGATGGAGATAGACATGGAACAGTGTGTTTAGGAAAGTTAAAAGCTTAGCTAGTGTAGCAAGGTATTTTTCAATGTAGCAGAATGAAATTCCTTTGGGTGCAGCAAAGGCATATCATAACATGTAATGCCCTGTGAAATCACAAAGAACCACTTTCAACAGATGAAAAAAACAAATTTAATACAAAACCAAAAACTGATAGACTCTGCCTTTGATAATCCAAGTATGAGGTTACACTTTAACAGTATCCATTACTGGCTGTGAAGTGTATTTTGGTTGTTAAATGCACTTGCTAGTTTGTCACTATATAGAATTTAAAGTGATGAATCCTATATTCTGCTGTTATCTTCACTCTGAGAAACTAAACAAACTCTGTGACAAATGGCTCCCAAGTCACACACTGTTTCACTCTGGTATCCTGCTGCACCTGTGCCACTGTTCTCAGTGTGGAACCAAACACCTGGGTTTGAAGCTGGTTTTAGGAATCCCTGTGGCAGGGATATCAGGAGGTGTAAGTGGACACAAATGAAAGAGCCCATTGCCAATGCAGAGCTGAAGGCTGGCACCCTGGAGCCAGGGATCTTTCCTGTAACATCAGAGGAGCAGCACCATCATGCAAGTGGGATGCAAGTGCTCACCTTCCCTCATTGCACCACCTCTGATCTTCCTGCTACCTCTGCAGAGAGGAGAGGGGCACCTCTCCAGGCTGTTCTGTGCTATAACTGACTGACCTGATTGTAAGAGCAGCTAAACAAGACAACACAAGCCACCTGGATGATAGAGGAGGAAAATATTAAAGCAAAAATATTGTGGTCCTGAGCAAGCCAGAGCTAAGATTAGTGTGTGTGTGAAAAGAATCGCAAGGTCAAGCTGGAAAGCCGCTTGAAGCATGATTGTTCTTTGTGGCTGAAGGCAGACATGAGAGTGTCTGTGTGAACGTGTGCAGATAAGAAACACCTGGCCTGGTTTGATAGCTTGGACCCTTATTGTGTATATAAATGAAGTAATACCGTTACAAGTGAGTTCTGCCTGGACAAAGTTTGTCTCTCGTGGATTCATTCGCCGCAAAGGGTGCTCAGTGAGGGATTTTTGCCACACCTGATGTACTCCAGTCTAGAGAACTAGAAAGTGATGAGCAGAAGGAGGAATAATCCTAATTTTGTGTATACAGTCATGAGTACAGAGGTGATTGTTAAGTAATGAATGAGATCTAGGATTGAAATAAATACTTATATGGAAAAGATGGCATAGCACTGAGTCATAAAGGTAAATACTGTGTTAGGAGTTCTTAGAGAAGGTATAAAACAGGTAACAGGATTATGTCATTACCTAAATTCCCAGTGTTGTGCATCTTGAATACTCTATGCAATGCTGTTCCCCCACTTTAGAAAGCAAAGAAGTGAACTAGAAAATGTTAGCCAAGATGGACGAAGATGATAGAAGATCTGGAATGGCTTCTTTATGAGGAGAGCTCTGCATTGGAGAAGAGACAATTAATTGGAATATATGTGTATAAAATGATGTGGAATAGGAAGGATGAGAAAGGAATGATTCTTAATGAAGGAGCTGGTGGTGGAAGAAAGGACATGACAATATATGTGTCAAACCTCAAAACAAAAAAAAAAGGGAGATGCTTATTCATACTTTGCATACTGAAGCTGTAGAACTCCTTATGTCGGGATGTTGTAGGTGCTAAAAGTTTCAGAAAATTAAAGCAAAAAGTGTGGAAGTGAAATCCATCTGTGAATATTAAACACCAAAGACCCACCCTGTTCTGACTCAGGAATTTTCCAAACTGTGTGTGTATCACTGGAGGCTGGGGATATGCTGCTACATGCTTTTCAATTTCTTATCTTCTTCTCTAGACATTCTTCTCCTGCCTGTTGCCAGAAGCAGAATATTGAGCTAAATGGCTTTTAGATTTGAAGTGATGTGGCTGCTCTTACATGTCTATCTTATCCTAAATTTGACACATTTTAGGAAAGAAGCTATATATGAAGTAGTTTTACACTTAGGTCCAGTATTTTTTACTGTGGCTTTATTTAGCTCTAAAATTTGCCTCTGGCTCATCAGAAATAACTGCAACCCTAGGCTGTGATGCGTTTAATTCTTGCAGTGGAAGTATTGCAGTACTGCCAGCAGTGGAAGTCAGGTCTAAAGTTGGGAGGCAAGTGCCGTGTTGTGTGGATGTCACAGATAGGCAGGTCAGGCCCTCATCCAGTGATTGTTTTGTTGATTGATTGGGGTGGAGGAAGAAAGGGGAAGAAGAACTTCAGTCAGCATCTAGGATCCCATCTGAGTTCTCTCTGAGATGATCAGTTGAGAATGTTTATGGCGGCTTCTGTGCAGTGGATGGTGATCTAAGACCATGCACTTAATGCCTGTGCAAGGGGCTGGCAGCCTCTAGGATGGAGAAACCCATATGGTTGGGAGGTCGTGGCCTTTCTAGATGGAAATTTGGATTGGTTAAGCAGACGCGCTCCAGTTTCCACCTTGCCCACTGCTTTGCATGCTCAGTTGCCCACTTTATAGCACAAAAGTCATGGTGGTGGGTTCAGGGCTTCCTCCCACTGCATGGCTGTGCTGCTGCCAGGATGGAGCCAGCTCCCCAGCTTTTCCTCTGCAGGAATCTTCCCATTTACATGCTGCAGAAATAACTCCTGTGAATTTAATTAATCACAGTTTATATGGTAATAACCCTTGGAATATTTTTTATGGGTAAATAATGTGTATCCCCTGCTGGAGTGGGGGTTCTGCAGGTTCCAACGTTCAATTATTTCATAATCTACTTCCCATTAAATGATCAGAGAGTGAGACCAGAGGAAACTAACAGCAGTGGGAATAATTAGCAGCTGCCTTGGTTTTGAGGCATGGACGTACCCTCTTAATGCTCATTAAAAAGCCCTTACAGTTAAGGAGAATGCAGGGTTTTTTTGGTGCTGCCAAGCAAGTGTCACAGAATTTCTGGTTGGCACCGTGGTACTATGCATAGGGACCTGGCTAGTTCTTGCTCGCAAGGAGCCTTATTCCCAGAGGAGCTCCGTGCAAATGAGGCTGCTCAGCCCCCTGGTACCTGCCCGAGCCCAGCCCCTTTCCTCGCTGCATGTCTGCTGCGAGCTGCGTGGGAGGGGGCGGCGAATGCCGGCTGGCGAAACAGTTCAGTCTCTTCTCCTATCAGGCAGGCTCAGAGAGGCTTCAGACCGTCCCAAATCTATCAGTTTCTTGTGAGATAGTGAGAATTGTCGTTGTCCAGTGCCTGTGACTGAAGGGAAGGTGAACAAGCTTGCCCGGGGCTGCACCAGTGTGTTTGCAGCAGAGTGGAGTTGGGCAGAGTCAGGACCTCGAGTCTGCTGCTGGGAGGGACCAGCCCCATGCTCTGCTGCGGCTGGGCAGGCCCTTCTGCTAAACAGTGGTCCAGAGCCATCCTGCCAGCACAGCAGGCCTGGTTGATGACCTCTGGAGAGGTGACATGCCAGCCTGGCTGGCAGCCTCACAATCACAGCACATGGGGGGAGAGCTACACTCAAGTGAGTGGTGTCTTGCTGGGAAGTGCTTGCTCAGGAGCCCACTCCTGTTCCTGCACTGTGATTATCCTAAGCACCAGTGTATTTTTTCAGTTTATGTTTCCTCTTTCTTCCTTGCATTTGCTACTTTTGTTTTTATTTAATGTTGTATTCTTTGTTGTAATTACTATTTTAATCTGTAACATTGCTGCCTTCCCGCCTGCCCCAGCTTCTGACCACCTTTGAGGCCAGTGCTGGTAACAAGTCAGGGAGCCTCTCAACAGCAAGGTTCCTGCTGAAATAGCTCCCTAAATAAATAAAAGGCAAATTGAATATTGGAAAAGAACTTTAAATAACCTCTGAATTCCTAGGGAACTACATCTTACATCTCTGTTAGGGACAAATGGGTTCAACATAAATAATGATCCTCTGGAATGACAAATAAACATCATTCACCAGCCCCTGCGGGCTGGAATGAGAATAGACTTTGGTGATAAATAAAAGCAAAGTGCAAAGATGTCCCTGGGTGGCAGATGAGAGCAAAGGAATTAAATATCATTTGACTATAAGCACAAAACCTCTGAAATGCACCACAGCTTGCCTCTAGATAGCTGCTTTGGATATGATGGGTCTGACTTTTTCCTCTGGCCATGGGAAGAAGCTAAAGGCCCTTTACTGCAACAGCATTCCTGGCAGACCATGACCTTCCCAGATGGAGTAGTACCTTTCAGATGCAGCCTCATTGTGCTGAATTCTAGCTCTTTAATGAAACATAACTAGTTGAAATTCTCTCAGTTACTTTCTGTTTTTTCCCCAAACTGATGTAATGCTAAAATTCTCCTTGTTCCCACTTCAGGCGATCCATTGATGTTTGTATTTTGATTGCTATCTCCCTGTTGTTTGATACTTGCCCCTTTTCCACACCTGCTTCAGGAGTTTATGACTGGACAAGCCCCTTTTGGTTCTCAGAAACATATTCCTGTCACTGGATGGACCAACTGCTTTGTCTCTGGATGCTTTGCTTCTTGAGCTACAAAGTTCTTTGTCTCAATAGGACGGTGCCAGTGTTTTGAGTTTGTGACTGTGATCGTGCTGGGCGCTCACTGTGGTGTGAGTGTGATGGGTGTGCCCTTGGGGAGTCCCTGTGCGTGTCCTGTCCACTGCATTAGGATGTGAAGGAAGGAGTATGGGTTTGCTAGCCTTAATCTCCATCCAGCTGTTTGCTCCCCCAGATGTACGCAGTGGGTGTAGCTGCTGCCATTGTTGCCCTGCTCTTCTTTCTCCCTTTGCATCACCTGAGCGCATCTGTCCTGAAAGAAAGGCTGATTCTTGCTCCTTGAGCCTCACCTGAAGACGAGTTCTTTTTGTGTCGTAGAAAAGGCCCTTCCTTTAAGAAGCTCTTTATCTTTGTTAAAATGAGGTTCTCGATGCACCTGTTTATGCAAAGCAGCCCGTCATTCCTCGCGCAGGCTGTGCTCGTCTCCTGAGGAGGGCAGCATAGGTTAGCTGATGCTCCTTGCCCGGAGTTCTGCTTTACATTCCAGCCATATCTAAGGCAGAGCTAGTGGAATGTAAAAGAGCACTGAAGGAATTGGTAGTAAACTCTTGGCTCTGTGATGAGTAGAGTAATCCCTACTCCTATTCCTACAGGAGAATTTGCCTCTTGGCAGCAGTTGTGCTGCCTGCTGCAGGCTGACACCAGTGCTTGGTACTGGGGGACCTGCCACTGCCCAGGGGATAGCACAGACACAGAAGAGCAGATGTAGGAAACCCCAGCGCTACCCTCCCTTTAAAAGACTGACCCTACATATTGGATGGACTATGTGACTCCAGCGTCGTGAACAGGTTGTTGTTACCTGTTGAGCACTGTTGCTGAACTCGGCTCTGTGGAATGTGCACAAAGTAACAAAATGAAAACACAGATCGCTTACACCAGGGAGCTTCCACAGTGGTGGTGTATGACATACATTTTTCACTAAGAGAAAGACACTGGGAAACCTAAGGAAGGGATTCTTTAGGTTCGAATCCTAGGACTGCAGAGCCTGGCTGTCTCACAGGTGATGAATGAACAGCTTTTTCTTCGAAGCAGAAAACAGGATGGGCTTAAGCACACAAGAAGCCTGGAAAATCACATGGAAATAATTGTGACATCCAAATTAATACCAGATGAACTAATCAGGATTAATGTTAGTAGGAGTAATGCCACTGGTTATCACAATGATTAGACTATTATAATAATGAGTTTTCTGGGGAGGATGATGACAGGTGATTTATATACTGTACAGGTATTTCTTCTGTGTATCTGCATGATAAGCAACTCTGGTACCTTGCTGCAAGAAGTTGGGACTGCTCCTTATTCCTGAAGTTGCCCAGAATGTGACTCTCTTCTAAGTAGTTAGTTGGCCAAAAAGATCCTGGACAGAGTAGACAAAAAGGGTGCTGGTGTCTCATTCCTGACCTGCCTGGGGAGAGCTGTTGGGAACCTAGCTCTGAGATATTTTCTGGCCTCTCTGGGAAAAATAAGGAGAAGTCTGTCTTCAGGTATGATGCAGGGGCAGTTTTACAAGCACCACTCAGGCACAGTAAGGTGATGAAGGTCTCACTGCTGCTCTATCACAAGCTCTACTTTTCTGCTCTACAGGAATCAGCTGCTGTTTTCTACTCTGATTTTCAGAAGAAATATATCCAGTGGGATATCTGATGGTACAGACAACGTGTATGTGTATGTGTACAGTGTTTGGCTACAGAAAGCCGTGGTCTAACAGTACTAGGAGTCACTGCGTGTGTAATAGTGATTGCACAGCAAAATGAGAAGTCTCAGGTAGTAACAAAAGGTAGCTGCAGTTTTCCATGCGTGGCATTTCATCCTTCTCCATTTTCTCTGTGACTTTGCTGAGCACTGGCTGTAGTTGTTGCTGTCTAGGATGCACAGTCACTTCTCCATAGATTTTCCCCCATCTCTGTAGGCTGGCAGGAAATAAGGAGTTATGGTGATCTTATGCAGAGCCAATTCTGCCAGTGTGTTGTCAAAGTGTTCAGAAGAAGTTTCTTTTTCTCTGGAACTGAAATCAAGGGCAGGGAAGCTGCCTAGTAACTTGTTGAGGATGACAAAATGATGCGGCATTTGAAGCTCTCATGGTAGATACTGAGCTCTTTCATCGATTTGTTGACAGAGTGACCAGGGCAGCAACAGCAGAAATCTTTTCTCTCCTCTGTCCTTTACAGTTCAGGGTTACCTGAATCGTTTCCAGAGTCCCATTTTGGACTTCAGAAGCTGTGTGGGTACCTACATCACATCTGTAGCCTCGTGAGTTAAATACACAACTTTCTACCTTTGATGCCCACTTTGGGGAAGGTAACATGATATCACCATTATTCTCAGTTTTATAATCACTTTTAAAAATTAAGTCAATGGTTTAGTGATAAAAATAATGATATTCAATGTAAGCCTGAAAAGAATGAAAATAATGTCAGAGCATTTTCAACACTGAATTTTTATTGTGGGTATTTCAGCTGCTTCCCTCTTGGTGAGACTTGTTCCTCCTGCTGTGTGCTTTAAACAGTGAGATCTGGGCAGCTACTAAGTGGGAGAGTGCCACAGGTGCTGAGCAAGCCTTGTTCATCCCACTTCCTGAAAGTTAAGTTTGAATTGGTAGAAAGCCAAGACTGACACTGAAAATGTCAGGCACATAGTGCCAGGGTTAATGTGTTACTGGTGTTATGCCAGAGAATGTGATTGCACACTGTTATACTGGGTTTGCATGCCCAAATTTTGGTAGCAGGGCATGGCTATGGGGGCAGCTTCTGTGAGAAGCTGCCGGAAGCTTCCCCCATGCCCAGCAGAGGCAATGCCAGCTGTCTCCAGGACGGACCCGCTGCTGGCCAAGGCCAAGCCCAGCAGTGATCTCTCCAATGCCTCTAGGATAACATACTTAAGAAAGAAAAAAGTTATTGCTCAGAGGGAATTGCAGGCAGAGAAGAGTGGAGTGAGAGTATGTGAGAGGAACAGCTCTGCAGACACCCAGGGCAGTACAGAAGGAGGGGCAGGAGCTGCTCCAGGTGCTGGAGCGGAGATTCCCCTGGGATTCCTTGGTGAAGCCCATGGTGAGGCAGCTCTGACCCTGCAAGCCATGGAGAGCCACAGGGGTGCAGAGATGCACCTGCATCCCCAGGAAGGAGCCCATGCCAGAGAACGGGGATGCCTGAAGGAGGCTGTGACCCCATGGGAAGCCTGTGCTGGAACATTTTGCCACCAGTACCTTATTAACTGGAAAGGTGATAAAGTGATCTGTAAAGCAAGCTGCTGTCTTCTCTGCTCCCAGTTTGTCAGGCACAGACATTAGACAGTGTCCATCCTGGAATCGGTTACATTTGTCTCTCTCTGGTTTGTGCCCCTGGGATGAGATGACAGTACAGTACAGCTGGACCAGCTGTGACATGGATTCACATTTACTTCCAGGTAGTCAACTACATTCCAATGTATTGGGGAGTAGTTTTGGCAGCCCGTTTGCACAGCAGGGCCTAGCTCCTGAAATGCCAGCAGCTGCCCAAGTGCCTGGGGCCTGGGAGGAGAGGTTCTGCAGCTATCAGAGCAGGTCAGGGCCACATGAGCAGGGCAACCACTGCAGCTCCGAAGAGACAGAAGCAGTAAAGGCCCCAGCTCTGATTGTAATGGTGGAATAAGGCTGGGAGGCACAGTAAGACTGTCCAGGTTGTGACAGTGAGTGTCTTTGCTGTGTATAATTGGCTTGTGGCCCCAGAGAGACTCTTCCCTCGCTGAGAGCCCATCAGGGGCTCTCACATGCCCTTGATTCCTGATCTTTGTATCTGCCCCTGCTGGCCTTTTGCTCTTGTTCTTTTTTTTGGCTCATCACTCTTTGTCTTCTGTCTCTTGATCGTGCCATGTAAAACACTGTTCATATGTAATAAAGTCAGTGAAATTTCTACTCAGACATGACATGTCAGACCAACCAGTGAAGCCTGAGCAAGGCAGAGATGGCCTATAATTAGCATCTCTTATGGAAGTGCAGAAAGTGCAGTGGTGTCACTGCACAGCAGCACAAGGACAGGCCCTGGCCAGACAGACGAGTCCCTTGGCTTGCAGGAGCCACAGCTTTGTTGGTGGCACATCTATTTCTGTAGGAAGCGGCAGGGTGACTATGTTAGCTCTGTGTCAGCCGCTCTGGACTGTGCTGCAGGATGCTCCCAGGTGTCCCTGGGAACAGGCTGAGCTTAGCTGCTTAAGCCTTCCATCTTTCAGCATCAAACCAGTCTTGTCCTATATGCTCCAGGCAGACTATTCCTAGTGCCTTCAGACCCATGTGACTTTTTAGGCTGAAGACCTTGGTCAGTCGTTATTTTCTATCAAGTTTTTCCATAGTTACAGCATTAAGCTGATTAAAGGAAATATTGATTTCATTCTGATACAGAAGCTTTGAAAATTTTTTAACCATTAATGGTCATCTGCAATTGAAACATAACTTTTCTCCTACTAGTCACATGTTCAGAGGTGTTCATTTGACTATCCAGAAACAGTTGCCAGTAGCATAAATTAATAGTCAACTAAATACATTAATGCAGTTTGCTTTGGTGTAATTAGACAGGTACTGTAAAGTACATTTTAGTAAGCTGAAAGTGTTAATACATGCCCACATATTTTCAGCCCTTATTGAAGACACTCATGGCAATGTCACAGTTAACAATCTATCCAAACCCAGATTTCATGACAAGGCAGAAGAAAGCTCTGAGGTACTTCCAGGTGTTTTGCTTAGTCAGGTCTGGAAACCATGGTTTGAATGAATACTGGGCTTTAGAATGCCTGTGACACAGGGCACAAATAAAATTACTCAGAGCCCTAGGTGCAGGAGTTGCCTGAAACATGCTATATGGCTGAGTTCAGGGTCAAACTTCAGGAGCAGATTGTCAGAATGTGGCATCTGGAGACTCCATTGCTCAATTTCCCAGAGCTGTTCTCAGTGCAGAGACTAGCACACACATCACATCACCCTCCTGCTCTTGGAGCCCTTGCCCGCAGCACAGTCAGTGCCTCACTGTGGAATGTCATCTTACACTCTTCCAGACGTTTACCAACAGGGAATTTCCAGTCTTGGTGAGGACTGGTTGCCTTCCTCTCCTGCTAGCTGTAGACTTACAATGAGACATTCGCATTTTAAATGTGTTAGAATGACATCAATAGTAATAATTATTGTATGCATCAAAGCTTTAGAGATTAGCCATGGATCATGCACCTAAATGGCAAATGGTTATAATAGCTCCATACGTGAAACATCAAAGTCTGAGGAAACATTGCTCTGTTATAAAAAATACATCAGAATGATCATTCCACTCCAAGCAAAGTGCAGAACTGTAGACGTGCATGGAACAAATGCAACACATTTCATACTCATTTGGGTGTTTCAAGTACAGGAAAAATTGATTCCACAGCTCCAATTACCAATCCACATCAAGTGAAGACTGTGTTGAAATGATGAGATTTTGGACAATATTAGGCTTAAGTTGACTCCTCCTTGTGAAAATGTATTTGTAATTAGGGCCTAGAAAAGCAAGAAGTAGTACTTGGGGTTTTAATTTTTTATATGCTCCCTGACAGAGAGAGAAGTGGCTGAGATTACATAAAATTCTTAAACCCATGATGTTTCAAGTATCCTTCTGCTGAATTGAAATGGGTCTCTCATAGATTAAAGGAACTGCACTGTTGTTTTCTTTGCTAGGAGAAAAGTATTCCAAGCAGAGCAAAGCACAGGTTCTCTCTGCTGAGCCTGGGGACAGCTACTGAAATAAAAAAATGCAGAACAGTCACTAGAACAACAGAACCTCTGAACTCAGCAACTAAATTCCCAATTACAGATGTGCTGCTGTTTCTCCTGCCTCATCACAGCTGTTTTGCTTGATCACTCTCCCAGCCCCAGTGGGACAAGCAGTGGGAGGACGTGATGCCATGTGTCCTCCCACAGCCAAATCAAAGGCCCAGCCAAGCCTGTGTCTCAGCCATGAATCTGGAGGAAATCAGAGATCCTCATTAAAGTTTCAGAAAAACCTAACTGGTATGAGGACAGCATTCAAAAATGTATTTGGGGGAAAACAAATACTGTTTTAACTCTATTAATAATTGATGTGTTGCCAGCAGAGATCCTCCTAGCATTAAGGGAATTGAAAATTAAAGACACAAAGACACTACTTTAAGAAAACATCTTGATAAATAATTAACATGGCATAGGCCTATTGGAATATGAAGATTGTAGGTTTTAGCTTGTCTTGTCAAACCTATGCTTTCTAATACCACAATTTCTTCCAGAATGAGAGCATGGTCATTTTTTGTTTATATCAACAAAAGCTTGAGTTATTTATGTTGCTTAACTGGAATAATTCACTGGCTTCTGTCAGTGGCTTATGCTGAGCCCTTGGGATCCTAAGCAGCCCATACTCAAAGGCCATGGCTTTCTTAAATCAAGATGAACAACAAATTCCTGATTATTTAGAAAACAGAAGAGACTATGCCTGTTTCAGGAGAACTACTCTTTGTTAGGGTCAAAAATGATCAGAATAAGAAACCCTGCTGGAAGAAGAAACTCTGGCAATACCTGTTTAGCAATACCATTTATAAATAGCTGGGAGAGATGCCTTGGGATGTGTAACCCCCAGGAACAGCTACTGCTTTAGTCTGTGTGTTACTAGAGATAGGAATTTTCAATGGTGAGGCCAATCTTGGGGACCAAACTGAAAAACCCGGTGGCTGGCACTTCCCTTGTGCATTCTACTTCGTGGGGATCTTAAGAATAGGAAATAGTGCAGCCCAGTGTGAGAAATATTTCTAATTGAAATTTCAGAGACGGCCAAATAAAGTGAAACAAAGAACTTTTAATTTCAGCGCGCACTGGGTGCTGACACCTCGTGCCAAGGCTCGAGAGAGAGCACACCCCGAATAGGAGGGACGACCTTTTTCAAGGTCTTTGAATTTACATGACCCCTCCCTCGCTCCTCCCATGCCAAGCCGCGCTCATATTCTTATTCAGCTGGGTCCTTCAGGGCCGGCCCGCACCTTCCTTTGATCTCCCTGCAGTCCATTGGCTGTCTTAATTGACCATCAGGTTATTTTTCTGACCCTGGCCGCATGGTCCCCTGGCAGTGAGCACAGACTGGTCTCACTGCCTTACATGCTTTCCGACACTCCTGTAGCAGTAATGTAAGGTAAACAATAGTAATGTAGTTGCCAGCAAACAGTAAGTTACAAGAGGTTACAATGAATAGCTGCAAGTGGCCCGTCAGCCCTTGACCACAAAAGGGTCCCCAACTCCCCAAACAAAACGGCTTCTTGGTGTTCAACACGAGGCAACCATGGAAACTCCTGCTTGTAATAAAACCACCCTATTTATTTCCCACAGCAGCATTCCACAGAATACAAGCCTATCAGTATGACCAAAGAAAGGCTGGACACAGACTATGCTGAGGGAAGTAAATATGGAATTTCTGCATTTCCCTCCAAAGCAGCTCTAGCACTACTGTGAGCAGAGCCTGCAGGAGCAGTGTTCGGAGACATGGCTGAAGGGTTCGTCTGGTGGACAGAACCTGACAGGGAGAGAGATTGCAAAGCAGAATACTGAGTACCATGTTAACTAACAGAACTGTTGCCACCTCTGAAAGGCTCTGTCTTGCTGGAGGGCCTGCGGGCTCTTTAAACTTCCAATTTATTCCAGTCCACTCCTATCCTTTAGGTTGTTATAATGAAGCAGCTAGTAAGTCAGGCATAATTTCTGGCAGGCTTTTGAATTTAAGAAACTGCACAAGAGCATCCAGAAAACTATATTTATCATTTAATTCCTTTAAACAAAGCAAAAGTGAATGCTACTTCTTCATTAGAAGAACTTTAGTTCAGTACTTTAATGCAAAAGGTTTGTTGAGATTGATGGAATTCATAAACACCCTTTATTTACTACAGGAAAGTTAATAATTAAGAAGAAGAGAGAATATACATGAATGCATGAATGCTGCTGTAAAAATAATTCCTGCCTTAGTTCCAAGGAAAAAGCCCACGTAAATTAGTGATTGAGAACATAAGGATGTTCCGCTAGAACTATAAAGGGGAGTTTTTTCCATTCTTGATAAGGTAAATGTGGTGGTGAGGCACTGGCGAGTGCAAATTACCTAGAATGCAGCCGAGTGTGTTCTGTCTCGAGTGGGTGTCCCTTTTGCTGTTCCCGGTGCACTGATGGCACCCACAGCACCTGCCCCACACCTAGCAGGAGTTCACCTTTCTGCTCACTGCCACGGTGGCCATCAGCACTCAGGTGATTGTTGAAACTAGAGTGTAAAGCTCGTGGACTGGCAGTGCTGGGCAAGTTGGGCCTGACATGCCTGAGGAGGGCTGTGGAAAATTGCCTCTTGCCCACAATGATTCCCCGAAGGACAATCCGTTGGTGTAAGTATGGTTAGTTGCTCTGTGGCTGCTGGGCAGGGTTGGTGCAAGTGCAGTGCCAGGGCTGCTCCTGGGCAGCCCCAGGACCTCCTCAGTGTGAGTGCCATGAAGGCCAGAACTGCTGTCCTGCAGGGAATGGATGCCTGCAAGGCTACATCTTCCCGCAGCTGTCTTCCCATCCTACTGCAGCCACTGTAGCCGCTCCTCATTTTTTTGACAAGTCCTTGCCTATGGCTCTCTGTCCCTCTGCTGCCACAGCTGCCCCGCTCTGCCCTGCCTTCCTCCCACTATCCCTGCCCTGCCTGCTGCCTGCCCCACCTCCCATCATTGCATTTTTCTCTCCTGATGTAGGGAGAGCATTTCCCATCCTGCTGCTGGCTGGTGGGAATGAATGTCCATGCCTTCCAGACAGCCCTATTGTTAGTTAAAGATGCTGACTCTGGGAGTCCCGTCCCCATCAAGCAAAGCTGAGAGTCTGTCTGATTTAACAAAGCAGGGAAACAAGCCAGTCAGAGTTATCTCAATCTGAAGCATATTCTAGAAGTGATTAGCTGCCTAAACTTACTCCGTAATTATCTGTGCTGAGTGGTTTCTGCACATCATTGCCCATTTTTCTGAGTGTTTTTATTTAAGTTGATAATGGAAAACGAATAAAGCCTTAGTTCCACTCTGATTTTGACACTTGTGCCAGAAAATATCTGAAGATGAGTATTTCTCTGTTCACAATAGTTAGATTAATATTTAATTTTTTGGCACCCAGCAAGCTGACTAGTTTTCCTCTGATGTGGTTCCACTTTGTAATTACAGGAACCAGCTCCTCCTGGGGAAGAGGGTGCCTGGGGTAAGAAGCTCAGAGACCATCCTGACATCACTGCAACCATGATTTCACCAGGCTCATGCACTGCGACGTTGTTGTGATCCGAAATCTCTGCTCCTGGAAAGAGGTACAGGTGTATGTGACCGGCTCCGTATCTTCTGAGGACAGACAAGATCTGCCCTTGATTGAGTTTAAACTGAAGGGAATAGAGTGGAAACAAAGTGCAGCCGTGTTGTCTCAAGGAATGTGTGATCCCTGCCTGCTGCAGCAGGCCAAGCCTTCCTTGATGGACACAGCCCACATGGTGCTGCAAGTGTAGAGGACATACCACAGCACTGCAAGGGGACAGACAGAGCTAACCGAGACACAGGGACCACTCTGGCCAGCGATCCTCTGCTGAGCCTGGGGAGTGCCAGTGATGGGGGCTGGTGGTCACAAGCCATGAAAGGACTTCCAGCACCACCATGGAAGCAATCGGAGAGAAAGCTTGGTGATTAGCAGGTGCTTGTGAAAAGCCTGTAGAAGACAGGGTGAGGATTACTTGAGATCATGATTGCAGTCCTTTTAGAGCAGTGGTTGTGTCTATTCACTGCACTGAACTAGCAGCTGGGGGTTGTGCTCAAGGAGTGTCTCTGGAGCCTGTTTGAAACCCCTGAGTACATCTGGGCTCCACAGCATTCCAGGTAAAGAGCCAGATGCGATTCAGGGGTCACACTGCCCTTCTCTGTCAGCCTGATAGCAAATAATTTCCCTGGCACCTCGTGATTCCTATGCTATGAAAATGAGCTAGTGCGCATTTGGTGTGTGCTGAGGATGCCTCTGGCTGGAGACAGTCCCACTTTCCTCACCGCGTTGTTAGGCTGTCCACGTGTGTTTGGCTGGACCCTCTGTGGGTGTGCAGGGGGGGTCAGCCTACACTTGGGGATGCAGAGGCAATAGGCGAACTCACATCCTTTGTTTCTAGGAGCACCTGATGCTTCCATCATAAATGGGACTACCACCTGTGGCTCAGTCCTTCCACAGATTGAGCCTACTCTACTTGCTCAGAGAGCAACTATCGCTCAGAATCAAATGCAGCCTTTAGAATTAACCCATTTGTAAAGGCCAGTGAATCTGGATTCCCCTGACCAGCCATGCATTGAAACATCTCATCTCAGTGCCATATTTATCTTGCACTGTCAGTTTTACCTAGCTCCTAAGCACTCAGGAACAGCAGTACTGTCAGGGTGTTGTTATTCATTTGTTTTCACCCACTTGAAGTATGTATCATTGTCATAATCTGGCACTTTGCACTGGGAACAAACTCCCTGTGTGGACAGGGATCAGGGCCATTTTTCAAATGCTGCTGACTGTTAATTTGTACACTGTTTGAAGGGAAAAGATCTTGTTAGAGCTCCATTGTACACATTACTTCATCAAAACATAATAGGCAGTTGTCTGCAATAGCCAGCGGACAAATGGGTGCTGGTGACAGCGGTGCAGTGTGTAACCTCTATGGCAGCATGTGCCCATCTCTGCATGCACAGTTCTCATTTGTGCACCCAAAACTGATCAGGTGAACCTCATCCAAATCCATTTGTTCAGCAGCTGACTGTCTAATAGCTGCTGGCTGCTTATCTTCTATCCCATATCACCAGTATGAGGCAGGAGAATGAGAGTTTGAGAAAGGAGAGGCAGAGATCCTCTTTGCCTGTGCAGGTCTCAGAGTGTGTCCTTTCCAGGGTTTCTAGTTCAGGCTGTGCTGTCTGGTTCACCATCTGTCTAGTACTTCAACTGCCCCTCTGTCTTGGTGCTAGGCTCCTGCACACTGCCCTCAGCACAGCTGCAGGGAGCCCTGCTGCCTTGACTCTGGGGTGTCAGCGTGGTGCCCACACCTCCCTGGGGTGCCCACAGCACTCGCCCTTGTGTTCTGTTCTCCTTTGCAGAATGTGATCTTTCTCATCTGGAAAATCATTATGGTAAGAAAGTGCAAGCTGAATCCAAGTTATAAATGATAGGAGCAATGCAAGTATCACCAGTGAACTGGGATTAATAATAAAAGAAGAAAAACACAAGGCACACAGAGGGTATTTAAAACCACAATACCTTGGGATATTTCACTCTGAAATTGCAAAATTACACATATCAGTTTCTTAATTCTGCCCAAACTAGCAGTACCTAAAGAACTGTAACATCTGCCAACTTCAGGGAGTCCGGCAGTTGAGGAGAGCAGCAAAGCTGTGGTATCCTCGCTCAGCGTGGTGGGCTTTGTGGGATGGTGGGTTGGGAGGGGGCCCTGCACCTCTCTTTAGTGCCCTGTGCTGAGCCCACTGCGCTGGGCAGGCACAGGAGCTCCCAGGGCAGTGTGTGGGTCAGCAGCTGTCCTGTCACGTTAGTCCTTCATGTTCTGAAGTAGGGGAAGAAACTGAGGATCAGAATCTTTGTGGTATCCAGCACCTTTCATGGGGAACTTGAAGCGAGATCATGAAATCTTTCAGAATATTGGTTCATTTTTAGTGATCTAGGATTATAGTTTGTCTGTTTAATTCAACCTGAGTGACATAATAGCTTTCATTTGGACTTATTACCAGCAGAGCAGTCAGTCAGCTGGAAGCAGACCTAGGGCAGGGCATTTTGTCATTATTTTAAATTTTCTCTATCTGACAAAATTGAAGGTCTTGAAAAGACTGGAGCCATTGTAAGGGATAGAACATCAGAGAATAGGTCATACAGTGTGTTAAAGAATGAAAATTGATTTATTCTTTCCTCTGTTGAATAAGCAACTGTACTTTGGTCGCTGTGATCCATGAAATAAGCTGTCAGAGAAACAGGAAATGTGTCACATTTGAACTTCACTCATTGATCCAGTTCTGATCTGAGGTGCAATATTAAAATGTATTATGGTGGGTGCAGAATCTGCAGCAGTGACAGCAGCTAGGCCCAGCTTGCTCACCAGTTATCTGGGCTATTTGTAATTAAATTAATCAGTGCTTTACAATGTTGGGACTCATTTACTTAGGTCATGTGATCAGAGCCAGCTGACAGGAGAAGTTTCACAAAAGCAACATTTGTTAGTTTTAAATAAAATCAAAGGCTGCAGAGGAGGCTCATGGTCATATCATTTTATTCCCTTTAATATGGAGAAACAATTTGCAGGCAATTCAGAAATTCTGACAGCAATCAATTTAAGAATGGGAGAATGGGTAGCAGAAAACTCTAGAATTTGGAATTACTAGCCTGGAGCATGTTAGGCCAGTTAATGCCTGCAACTCTAATAGATAGCCTGGTATTTAAGAAGCATCCAGAGGACTGCCTGCAACTATGATTTGCTATGTTAAGTCTGTTTTATTCATGCTGAAATGTCTTTTGCTTCTTTGGTGAGTTCTTAAAAGTTTTATTAACTAAAACATCATTTTTGCTGTCTTTGCTTTATTTGCCTCAAAATTGTGATTCATAAAGATGGATTTTTATAATTAAGGTAGAAATGAAAAATAACCCCCTATATATAATTTAAAAATGTTGAAATTACAGACACTATCTAACTTCTGCTTTAAATCACAGGAACAAACTGTTCTCCATTAGCAGCCCTAATTAAATCCATTTTTCTGTGAGTCTTTGGCAAATTCCATTTTAGTAAAGCTGTATTAAACTCTCTTTTTTTTTTTCTCTTGCTTTGCAGAATTCTCTGTTTGAGATGAATAATGGGTTGAACATGGTATGTGACAGCTCTGTAGACTCCAAAGATATAACATGAACAAATATATTGTTCTGGAGAGCTGGCATGAGAACACTGCTGAGGATTTAGAAGCATTCCAACTACTAGACAGGCAGGAGCAGGACCATCCTGGCCTGGGGAGTTTATATGTGGTACAAGAATGGGCAAACAGTGTGTGGCACAGAGCCTGTGGAAAGGTGGAGGAAGCTTGGAGAAGGGAAGGAGAGGGAGTGTGCTGAAGCAGGGAGCATGCTGTTTGCCATTGGCACGGCACATTGGGGTGTTGTACTCCTGAGCTCTGAGGTACCATCAGCTGTGCCCCGCTGGTGTTGTCCTAGGTGAGGAATGAGCAGTTGCAGAGGAGTGGAGAGAACTTCCAGAGGTTATCCAGCTCTGCTTTTCCTCAGTATGTGCCATAACACGGAGATGTGCTTTCCGCAGGGCTGTGCATGTGGCCTGTAGCATCTGTCTGGGTTGTTGTGTTGAACCTGTAGAGCAGGAGCCATGCTCTTGCTGACCTCAGACCTGTTTCTGCATGTAGATCAGAACCTGGCCTGGGTCAGTGGTCCTGTGCACCATCAGCTTTGTTAGGGTGATTCTCCCTGGAGACTTGACTGAGGAAGCAGTGCACAGACCAGAGAACTCACCTGAACAGCCACTCATATTGCAGTCCCTGTGTGTGAAGATTAACTTACTCCCAAAAACCTGCCCCAGTCCCAGAGCAACAGGCATTGTCCTGTCCTCCGGCACCTCCATCACTCATTTACTGCAACAATTGGCTTCAGCCTTCGATTTCCTCTGTGGAACATATTGGAAAGAGAGAGGCTGAGCTGTGAACATTAATAACAATGAATAATAACAGTACGAGTTCCACAAGCTTTAACAATCAAATGAATCAGCAGTCTGGAGGGTTTCATTAATAAATACTTGCTGGAGTTAGATGACAAGGGAGCTAGTGCCAGAGGTGTGTATATCAGTTAAAGGCACTTAATGTATGCGATCCACTTCTCAGCCCCTTTGCTTACCTGGTGGGTCCCATGTTCTCCTCCATGACCTGCTGTGGAGAGGGCAGGGGCCAGGAGGAGCAGAGGAATAGGCAGAGTGGACTGTGTTATCCTGTAGGTGTCTGTGTTGGGGTTACATGGCAAGGCTTTGGCAGTGGGGGAGGCAGTGAGAGTGGCTTCTGTGAGAAGATGCCAGAAGCTGCCCCATGTTGGATAGAGGCAGTTCTGCCATTATACTTATAGATAGGAGTAGATTCTTCGTGACTCAGGGTAAAAATATACCCCTTCCAAAGCCACTAAAGTAAAAGCTGGGAAAAGACCTCTTAGTTTACAGTACATTCCCCTCAGGACTGAGTGAGATTTGCGGGGTAGGGCTGTCTGGCTCGTCTTATGCAGCTTTCTCTTTGTGGGTGAGCTGATCAGGGAGTTGGTTTATAACCTTTTATGCAGAGCAAACTCCTGTGCCATGAGGAGCAGCCCTTGTCATTAGGCTTTTACTACAGCAACAGCAAAATGAAACACAGGCTTTGTTCAGTCTGGTTTGAAGTCCAGTAGAGAACAATTTTAATTCAGCTAAGGAGGGTTTGAGGGCCAACTACCAATGTGTTCGTTCAGTTCAGGAAAAGAGAAGGGCAACTGCTGTAATTATGACTAAAGGAGCTTTTAATATCTCATTCAGGTTTTCCTGTTACCATAAAAACAGGAGATGTAGTTATCTCTCATAGGAATTTGCAGCAAATATGTCATCAGCCTTTGTTGTCTGGGCTGCTTGAAGTCAATTTTGTGAACTTCCATATTTTCAACACATATTTTTCTGCTAGAAGCCCTGCTGCAAGGCACATGATGGTAATGGAGAGGACAGGTGGTTTTAAGAGAAATTACGGAGTTCAGGGGTAAACCAGAACTCACTACAGTTACAAGGAGTAAAACTGGGAGGTGTTGTGCTGAGATCTGTGCAAGAATTAGACTGCCTGCCAGGAAAAGATGCTTCTCTTATAAAGGTATGGGGTTTCATCTCAAAGATGGGGACTGTGGAGCTCATTCCAGCCTGTTGTCTCATTGTTTCCTGCTGCTTTTATGCATTCAAGTGCCTCTGCTCCAGTCTCTGAACCTGCTCCATGCTGCCATGCCTGGCATGGAGGAGTTTTCATCAGGCCCAGCAGCACAGGCTGATTGCACAGCACACTACAGGTGCTTGTGCTGAGCAAGCTTTAGCATGGCTGGTTTGGCCAGGCCAAGTGGGTTACGCTGCTGAGCTACCCCAGGTGAGTGTGGAGAATATTTCACAGCCCTAGTAACAGACCTAAACCCTTTGCATACCTGTGTCCATGATGAATTGTGAGCACATCTAGCACCTGCATGGCAGTAATGGAAGTGGTGCTGGCTCAGATGAGTCTTCATAGTACAGGAAGAGTGTAGATTGGCACTTGATTTCTGACAAGCTATATTCTCTTAGTGCTTGTTGCGTTTTGTCTTGAAGCTGTGTTTTGGTATGCCTGTTGCCAAATTCCACTGAATACTCTACTTGGCATCAGGAATCTCTTTGTCAAGAGGACAGGGTGCTTGGCAGCCTTAGAGCTCTCCATCTTGTTCCTCTGTAGCCATTGAGCATCTTTGCTTGTCCATGTTGCAGAGATTATGGAGAGGTGCTGAAGAAAAACATTATCAAGTCACATGAGATGGTTTGTCTTTGTAGAAGAGCTATTCCTGATGTGCAAAGAACACCCAGTACTCTCATTTTTGTCCTTGCTATACATGGGTGTCCCTATTTCTTGAGGACCACTGGGACTCCTTTGAATTGCTGCTTTAAATCAAGTCTACCTGACAGTCAATATCCAAACGGCTCATACAAGATGAAAGTGCTTCTCCTTGTGTGGTAAAGCACTGGCCATTGCCATTTGAGTGCCATGGTGGCATGTGGTCTCAGCATGTGCAAGGGGACTGTAGTCTCCTCGTGCCCAAGCATTGGCAGCTTGGGCTTTGTTGTGTTCACACTGCTCTGACCTCACGGGCTGGACAGCTGGGTGCACTACGCAGGTGGATCTGTGATCAGAAAACCCATGAATGTTCCTGGTGTGTGCCCTGCAGCAGCAGAAGCTCCAGGCTCTGGACGGAACTGATTTGCAGAGTGCTGACCAGTCACTGCCATTAGGCCTTCTCAGTCCACGTCCTGGATGAGTCAGGCTGGGAGGTGCATGGCCAGGCTGGGTGCCACGATGGTGGTTGGCATTGTGTCTGAGACTCTGCTGCAGGTTGGATGGAGACGATATCTCTGCTCTGTGCCTCCGTCATCAACCAGCTGCATACAGCTGCTTCTTGCTGTTTCAGATGTGGGTAGCATGATGCTTCAAAAGGCCACGGGAGACCTTGATGAAGAAAACAGCATCTACATCCGATATCGTACCGATGGAAGCCTATTCAACCTAAGGCGACTGAAGGCTCATACGAAGACCTTAAATCATCTTGTCCGTGAGCTACTTCATGCTGATGATGCCACCCTCATTGCCCACATAGAAATAGCTCTGCAACATTTAACATCCTGCTTTGCAGAGGCTGCTGAGCTTTTTGGGCTGGAAGTCAGCTTGAAGAAGACAGAAGTTCTCTATCAGCTTGCATCTCAAGAAGTCTTCCATCATCCCCATATCACCATTGGAGATTCAGAGCTCAAATCAGTCCAGCAATTTAATTACCTGGGAAGCATCACCTCCTGGGATGGTAAGATTGATGCAGAGAGAGACAACAGGTTAGCAAAGGCATACAGAGCTTTTGGTAAACTCCATGAAAGAGTTTGGCAAAACAATCACTTGAAGAAAAGTACAAAGATCAGCGTTTATAGAGCCATTGTACTGTCCACTCTTTTATATGGATCTGAATCATGGGTCATTTACCGCCACCACTTACGACTCTTAGAATGCTTCCATCAATGCTGCCTCCATACAATCCTAAATATCCACTGGACAGATTACATGACCAATACATCTGTTCTTGAACAGGCAGCAGTTACGAGTATTGAGGCCATGTTGCTGCGAACGCAGCTGCGTTGGGCAGGGCACCTCTCCAGGATGAAGGACTACCGCCTCCCTAAGACTGTGCTCTCTGGTGAACTTGCCACTGGCTGCCGCAAGAGAGGAGCTCCGAAGAGGAGATAGAAGGACTCCCTGAAACAACATCTCAGCCTCGGCCATATTGATCATCATCACTGGTCTGCTCTGGCCTCCAATTGGGAGGCCTGGAGACACACTGTCCACAACGCTGCTGCTTCTTTTGAGAATACACGCAGGATCACTCTCGAGGAGAAAAGACAACGCAGAAAGGACCGCGTCCTGTCGGTACCACCTGGGGAGTCATTCTGCTGTGCCTTTTGCAACCGGACGTGTCTATCTGGCATCGGCCTTTTTAGCCATCAGCGCGCTTGTAGCAAGCGTGGGTAGAGTCCTTCGCAAATCTTCGTTTGCGAAGCCTAGCCATGATGATGAACATGATCGCACACCAACAGTAAAGCTGTAAAGGCCGTCAGCTGCCAAAAATGTTTTGTAAATTAAATCATAGTAATAATTTATGAACTCAGCCAGAAATACAACCTGTTCAGTCTGTTCTGGAGCTTGCATTTGCTCCTCTGCTGTGACAAGCTAGTACCAGGATTACCGATACCATTGGTCCTGTGTTGTGCCATGAGTGACAGTTCTAAGGGCTCTAAGGACAGCACAGGCTATGTTACCAACATGTCAGGGTGCTTATTGCTGGATTGTGTTGGTGGGTCTGTTACATCTTGCTCTAGCAGCAGTGTATTGGGTTTCACTCTTCACCTACAGTCTATTTTGTAATGCTCTCAAGATCAGTGTAAGGATACCTTCACTCTTTTTCCAGGCCATATTTGGAGTCTTGACAGATGTGGTCCCTGTGTGTTGGTAATGCAACAGGAGATCACTGGGGAAGGCCAAAGCTGTTCGTGGCTCACAAGAATATAGTCATGGAGCAGCCCTGGAATGTGTAATATCGGTTAAAAGTGACCAATGCAGATATGAATTATTAAATCTATTAGCGTGGGGCTACCATAATGAAGTGTCAAATTCTTTACAAAATGAATTCCTATTAAAAAAACCCAAGATTAAAAGCAGAGTAGATTCTAAAATGATGGGAACTGAGAGGAATGAGAGAACAGAGTATTGATCATCCTCACCAATCATTTCTATTTCTATTTAGAAATACAAAAAACAGATGAATGAATTAATGATTCAGTGTCAGAAAGGGGCCCAGAGGGAGCTATATAAGTCATGTCACTGTTAAAAACCTTGGAACCATTGGGAGCTCATAAGAAGATGACAGTGGGAGAGGAGCAGAGTGGCAGTGATTATGAAACACTAGCACAGACAGGACAGTGAAGGGATGGGTCAGGGTTTAGCTCATTATTCATTATTCATCCAGGCACATGCAGATATAATTCTGGCAGTTACTTTCCCTGGAATTGTTGCCTAGGGGCATGGGTTTCAAGGTAAGGAGCTTAGGTTTGATTTCTGGTGCTTACTGAATGCATGGCCTTGAAAAAGTTATTTGACCTCTGTGGATCTTTTTATCAAAACCCAAAATGGGCACAGGGAAAATTGCCCATTTACATACCCATTAGAAACCTAAATTCAAATAGAAAGGCAGTCAAGAGATTCTGAGAGGAAATGTAGAAAATATTTGAAAATTCAGTATCTAAGTCACAGGGGACATTTGGAAAAATCTTATTGAAAATCTCCCGTATGGCATAGAACCACAGCACTTCTTTGCTACTGGCATTAATGTATCAGGTGTATAAAAGGACGTTCTCTGTTAACTGTGCATATTGCTGTCACCTGGATACTGGTCAATCCTCCATGTCGTCCATGTCACAGGGTGATATAACCATCTTGTAGGTTCTATTTGATTTAGGGTGATAATGCTTTGTTTTGCGTATGCAGACACAGAGTGCTCTAATTGCTGCTCAGTCTTGTACATAAAGCTCCTTGAAATGTTTTCAGTGACATGAAATAACTTGTAAAAGCATGATTTACTCAAGGAGGATTCTTGTCTATGTGTAGCTGTTCATTTGTTTCACCTCCTCTTTCCAGCTTGTGCTAGGCTGGTGTAATCTGTGTAAACTGTTTTGCACCCACGGCCTCTTGCTTGTGCCTGAGCTCAGGGCTCTGCTGTTCACACCTTCCTGTGCCTGTTCACAGCTTCCTGTGCCTGTATAACACCTTCCCACTCATAAAATTAACAGGCAAAATTTAAATTTGCAGAAATTAATTGTGTTAGCAAAATGGTTTTTAAAACACTCCAAAGAATGTTCTGTCAGCTTGACAGATGAAGGTAATGCTACAAAATGAATTTTGTTGACAAAATAATTTCAGGGTGTTGATAAAATGTGTCTTGTCTTCAGAGTGAAAAATACTGGACTGACAAATAGTGTTGTCCTTTTTCTCAGCTATCAGTCAATTACTCCCTTTTTGAGTCAGCCAATGATAGTTTTTCATATCTGAAAAAGCTTTCATAAAAGATAATGTAAAGCTCTGAAGGACAAAATAAGTAAGTTTTGATTCTTGCTTTCAAACTGAAAAACGGCTTTGTTACTTGGATGAGCAAGAATTGGTCCCTGTGAAGAGCAAACAGGTGGGAAGTGTATGGTGGAGGTTTGACACACTGCGGAGCAGAGAGGGTGGGGTGGGAGCTGGGCTTCTGGAAACAGCTATTTGTTTGAACAAATATTGTTAGACTACTTGGATGTGTTGTAAGCTTTTCAATGAATTTCCTGCTGATTTTAGGAGCCATTTGGTAGGAAATCTTGCTTTTTTTTCTTTCATTATGTGGCACTTCTTGAGCAGGTGTGAAGAGATGTGTGGTATTTTCTGTGGGGTGGCAAGGGTGGCCAGTGGGGGCCCTCGAGGTGGGCAAGGGCTTGCATGGCCCAGGGCCTGGGGCTCTGCCACCCCTGTGCCTCCCTGCTGCTGTGGGGCCGGGGCCTGGGGCTTGCCTGGCCCAGGAGCTCTCCCAGCCCAGGGCTGGCAGCACCAGGTGCCTGCCAAGGGCTGTGGTGGCGGGCCAGCAGCAGCAGCAGGTGGATGGTGGCTGGTGGATCTGGGCATGGAGCCTCACTCCTGGGTGGCCCAACCCCTTCCCTGTGGCTCCGTTCTGCTCCATCAGGGGCTTCCTGTGGTTCCTGCCTGTGAGGCTGGGCCACCTTATCCCCAGTGAGTACCCCCGTACCCAGTGAGGTACTGCTGGCCCCTCGACCACCGTGGTACATGGCTGACTCTTCCCACTGCAGCCAGAAGGCCCTGGGCTTTCATCTCACCCATTTTGAGGACAGAGCAGCCCAGAGGCCACTGGCAGGCAGGATGGGACAGAGCCTCCTTGTTCTCTGCTGCCTGAGGTGCCACAGCAAGGCAGAGGCTGAGGAGCGGAGAGAGATGTGGAGCTGTGGCTGCACCATCTGCAGATGTTGAGACATTGCATCCATATTTCCTGATATCAACAATGTGCCCCTGGAGCACAGGTAGCTGGCATGGCTTGCAGACTCTGATACCATCAGCAGGCTTCTAGTTCAGCCTTAAAAGTATGTTCATAGAAAAATATACAGGAACACTTGGCCCCTTATCATGACACTTGTATCAGGACAGTCCAGAAAACCAGTATTGAATCTGATGAGATTTTTTTATTTTTCAGTTGCTGGCCCGAAGTCCGGCCTGGTGCAGCCCAAGGAGAAGTTATCTAAGTCATAGTCAGGGTAGTTGGAGTCAGTATAATTTCAGTTACTAAGTACACGGAACTGCTTCTCCTAGATGCTGTTTTGATTCAAGATCTCTTGGTATCTCCAGCCAGTCTGCTGCTTCCCAGGAGGATGGAATGCCACGGTTTTTTTTTTCTGAAACCCTGTGGTTTCTTGTTGGGATCTTGGGTTCAACAGACACATCCCTTTTTGTCCTTCATCACAGAAAAGCAAGGAACAAAATTTTGTGTTATGTATGAACTGGATTTGACTGGGATTTTTGAGGAAGCTTGAACTTAAAGAGACAGTCTTGTGATGAGGTAATGATGCTTCATTGCCAGGTTGTATTTTTTTCCGTCTTTATCCATAGTGGCATAACTAATTACATTAAGGCTGAAGTGACCTTGTTGGAACAGCTAATCCTAGTCATTTGTGTGTGCCACTCCCACAAGTCATTGGAATGACACTTAGCATAATAGCTCCTAAATATGTGGAACATCTGTTCTTCGTTTTTGTAATCACCAATGACTCTTCCTCATTACCTTCACTTACCTATGCCAACATGAACCAGCCATCCCTGGCAGAACATTTAAACTATTTCACTCCTGGATGGCGAGGTTTTTTTAAACTGCTAACAAGAAAAGAAGCAATCAAATCTATAAATCATCTGAAATCCCAGTTAGAATTGATGTGTGAGAATTAACTAATGGTAGTTAATGGCACCGGCTAATGAATTAACAAAAATATGCTTTCTCCTTTGGAATTCAGTTTTGCTTTTAAGGGGGACTGTCTTTTGCTTGACAGTTAGATTGAAACCCTTCCAAGCTGCACACAGTGGAGTCTTTTAACACATGCTGATAAATAGGAGAGCCCTCTGACCATCCTGTGAAGCCACGCCATGAGCAGAGCTTGCTCACTGCGCAGCCCATGGGCTCCTTGGACACTGTTTTAGGAGAGCCAGGGGCAGGGATGGGTTTCCTTGAGGTCCTAGAGGGCAATGAGCTCTGACTGTGTCCTACTGAAGGGCAGCCCCATCACTGTTTGCTTGGGCACTTCCGTGGCTTGTGCCAGGGACATTGTCATGGGCAGAATGTGCCTCGGGTGACAGAAGAGCCACATTTGGTTCCTTAGTCTCAAACCAATCCCTCCAGCTTGGTATAGGATGGCAGGGAAATATGATGTGGCCATTCCCCAGGAGAGCTGGGATGCCTGTAGAGCTGTGCTTTATTCTTCCATGCTGTCTGCTTTCACAGGCAGATACCAGTCTGGCTTCTCCCTTCTGGGCATGGAAGACAGGGAGGGTCAGTGCATGCTTACTGATCTGCCCTCGGTTCACATCTGCCTTTTAGGCTGCTTGGTCCCACGGTACAATCACAACAGTACTAGAATAAGCATAAAGCCAAAAATTTTTATGGGAACACATGTAGTCTGTGCACACCTACACCGTCAGTGGTTATGAAGCTGTCAGAGAGAGAAACATCACAGCATGTCCTTGAACAGTATCTCCTCAAGTTTAAACAGAGAAAAAGCTCCTTACAATTAATTTCTCATAAAAATAACAAAAACATCAATACAAGCTGAACGAATGAGTCAGGGTTGCTTCCTAAGGACAAGGAGAGGAACAGGGTTTGCGGCCACAGGTTCTGGCTCTGGGAGGGGAGTCACTGGCTGTGCATGTCACTCCAGCAGATCCGGTGAGAGCCCTCAGCTGCTAAATGGCAGTGCTGACTACATGCATTGCCTTCTCCCAGAATTTGACTTTATTCTGGAGAAGAGCAAGAGCCCAGGGTCCTTCCTGAGAGCTGACAGGCAAGGGACTGCCAGATATCCCCGTTCTCTGCTTCCAACACAGTGAGAACAGTGTTGGCACAGTGACAATCCTGGAGTACTGACCAGGGTGTGTTGTGCTGCCCTAGTGTTCTCCTGTCTGTAATGGCTGTCAGCACCTTCCCCCACTCAGCACAGAGGCACACAGAAATTCTAGGCATCATTTTCACAGCAGTTCTTGGCCCCAAAAGGAGCTGTAGAAAGTGCTTTAATTTCGCGGTAGTGATTAGGAACAGTGCTTCCTTCATGACATACTTTCTTCATGTGCTTCTGAGGCTCCTGCAGAGCCCTTTGTATTTCTCTTCTCATGGTGTGAGTCCCAAGATGCTCCATTTAACGGATGTTACTTGGGTTGAAAGGTAAACAGCTTAAATGCTTTGCTTTTTAGCATCCATGTCCTGTTAGAGCCATCTCTCACTCACTCTCAATTGTACTTTTTGTTACACGAACGTGTTTAGATAGAACGAGGGTCTTTCTGTCCTTCAAATATTTATAATGATGACTCGTGATGTAATCAATAGGGATAGCAGATTCTCACCCTGCACCATCACATCTTTATTCTTCAGAATGCTGCTTGCCTCAGTGTTATAGCTAGGACTGACAAGATAAAGCTGAACTAAAACAAATTGCACATTATCTGCTTCCATCCTGTTGCTGTGATCGCAAAAGACAACAAATGAAATTCTATCAAAGGGGAGCTCTTCTCCCTCCTCCCAGTGGAGGAGCGGTGGCTGCTGAGGCAGACTGAGAGCAGTTCCAACAGAAGCTGTGCTGCGACACATGCATGCTTCTCTTCCCTCACCCCCAGCAGATAACTGCAGTGCTCTGTGCCAGGCTTCCAGACCCACATCCATCTTGCCTCTGTGCTGGATCCTGAGCGTGTCTTTCCCAATCCCTCTTCATTCTTGGCTCAATCAGCTCCTGGGAGATCCCCAGCTTTCAGCCATCACCACAGGTGATGCAGCAGCACGGGCTGAGCTCTTCTGCTCCTGTAGAACACCCAAGGAGGGGCAGCCATAGCTCACACCCACTGTTGCCTGGTTTCCTTGTCTCCTTCTTCAAGAAGAAACACTTCCAGGGAACTGGAGTCATAAGAGAGTTTTTTTCTCTATGTCACATCCAGCTGTGAGCCAGTTTTCATGAGCCCAAGGAATGCTGGTGTCCCACGCAGTCCCAGCAGGAGATGCTGACAGGATCCTTTTTTGGTCAGTCTGAATGCTGGCCATCTTCTCCACTAGGCCTGTATCACAAAGTCCAGGTGTTTGGTATTGCAGACCCTGCCACTTGCCAGCACACACTGGATTTTTTGAAAGACTTTGGGAAAGCAGGCAGCATTTGAGCAAAGTGCTGTTCAATATGGATATGTGTACACTGAACTAAGAGATAACAGGAGTTCTTCATGTAGTGAGGTATGAAATGCATCCTTTTCAGGAAGTCATGTGCTCCTGTCAGTTATGAGGAGTGAGAATATTTTGATACAGAGCTGCCCAAAGGGGTTCAGCACAAAATCTTTGGGCAGTGTATAATAATATCCACATGGTTCCTTTGTGCCTTGGAAGTATCTGCCACTGTCTCAGTCACAGTGGGATGTTCTTTTGGGCATAGAAACTGCATTAAAGAACAATATGCTCAGGATAGATCTGCCAGAAATTGCTGGTTTTTGCTCTTTGATGGAAGGTGGCTTCACTTTTGTTGTTGTGTGAGGTAGGTGGCCTTAAGTTCACTTGACAGGAAGCTTCTTGACTTCAGCAAGAAGGCACTGCAGGCAACTCTGGCTTAGATGCCAAAAAACTTCCCAGTCTTGTTGCTGATCCTATGAAAGAGAAGAAAAGGATTTCTCAAAAATAAATCACATTTGACCTGTAATTGGAGAGCATAGTTTGGCAGATGGCAAGGGAGGAAATGAGGGATCAGCACTGAGAAAGATACAGGCAAAATACCACCTGATTTCTGTCTACTTAAAAGGCAGCTCTTTGCTGGGACTCTGCCTCTGCACAGCTTCCTGCCTCAGTCTATGAATGCTGAACTTGGGACTCCTCCAGTCTGAGATTATGTGAGGTGTGACTGCTCTCGCACAAGGAAAGGTGACTGATCTGACCTAACTGACAAGCCCCTGGAAAGCTGTTTAGCATCAAAGATACTTAGCTAGCCATTTGCAAAGAATAGTTTTCAAACACTGTAGGAAGTAAAATTCTACAGATTTTGAAGGCACCAAAAATGATGGATCATTATTACATGGTATTAGGAATTATTTTTCCCATTTCTGCGTAGAATAGTCAGGCACGTGCTGGTAAGTGGAAGGATCTGCAATCCTGTGTAGCCTTAGTGCCTTTGTTCAGAATATCCTGGGCACAGTGGAGTCAGGGAAGACTCTTCCTTCTTTTTAGGACATAGGTATCATCTCCAAGCCCATCATTCCTGAAATGCCTTTCAATTGCTGAAGGGACAGTCCATCCGAGGCAAGTCACTGAGCAGGGGACTGTGGTGAGGTCTGCCAGCACCCAGGCTCTGGACAGTCCCAGGCTTGACAGAGGTCCACAGCAGTGGAGCCAGGTGTATACTCCTTTCCTGGCCTCCTTTAGAGGCACCCAGAACCTTGGGAAGGGCAGGGACTGCTAGCCCCCTCGTTGATGTACCTGCAGTACTGCTGCATTCTAGTAAGGATGTTGGGAATGAATGCAGGGCTTGAAAGTACCAGTCAGCACCCAAATAATAACAAAATAATATAAATGCAGCAGCAAAGCTGCTGCAGTTCCTATTAGACAACCATGCTATATATGCCCTATAATAGAGCTCTGAGGAGGCACTGCAAAGTCTCTCCCCCATCCCAGTCAAAGAAGCCTGATCTGCTTTGAAAGCCTGCGTTTTTTTCCAGAATATCAAGGGTTTGGATCCTTTGGGCCTGACTGCAAATCCAGGAGACTTTGTATGTATTCCACAGGGCTCTGTCCCTGCAAACAGACTCCTTTGCTTTGCAAGTGAGTCAGGCCCAGGACCTGCTCTGTCTTCTCACTCTTTATATTTGTATCACTGTTCTGTGGTGCTGCAGAGAGGAGATGAAAAGAAGCTTGGAAGTCTGCTTCTATTAAAGTGTGAATTTATTTTTAAACCTCTTAAATTATTTACTTTGTCTGCCTCTTTTTAATGACAGGTGAATATGTTTATGACTTGTTCTCTTTCCCAGGGTAGCACTTGGCATGAAAGGAATTAATTACTTGTAGAGTAAATGCAGCTGATGTTAATTTTCAAATAAAGTTTCAGCTTTGCTGAAATTTCAGAAAGAAAGTAGCGTTTTATAAATTAAACCCTGCTTTGTGTGCTTTTTTTTAAAGAAGGCTTGCCATTTGGCAAGGCAGCAGGAACAGAAGACAAAAACAGTAGATGAGGGAAACTTGTCTTTAAGGATATACTCCACTAGCTATCAGTACACAGCTGTGAGAGATCCCTGTGGCAGCCCATCAGCTGTATATGGAGTGAAACAGTCTCCAGCAGCACCCCAACACCTTTGGCAGGAATTGGTTCAGTGGCAAATTGCTGGTCTGTGGTAGGAGCTGCTGATTTGAACTGACAGGGTGTGAGAGCACATGCCCTGTGCTCTACCAGGGAAACCTCGTTCTGCTTCAGAGCAGTGTGGATTCTGATCCCATCAGAGCTGAACTGAAAGGATCCTGTGCTGCCAGGCACTGCCAGCAGGACTGGCAAACAGAGAGATTAAAGTGACAAGGTAACTGTATGTCTGCCCAAGCAGGGCCTTTGGGAAGGGCTTCCAAGTGAGAAGGACCGCTGGGACTCTCAGTACAAGAGGCACTTGCAGGGTGTGCAGCAGAGCTCAGGGCTCTGCACAGCTGGTCTAGTGCTGCAGCAGGAGCTCTCGGGGCTGTGAGCACCAAAGGACTGGGGCTGTTAGTGCTGACACTCCAGACGTGACTAAGCCATTTTGATGAAAGAGATGGAATCTGACAGTTTTACTATAAAATTGTTTCTTGTAGGTTTCAAATAAAAAATAAATTGGCCTCTTTTAAAAGAGCAAACTGTGGAAAAGCTTTGGTGAGCAGAAATGAGTGACCTCTGAAGCATGTGTTCACAGACAGCTAATTAGCCTTCAAGGCACAATGCAGAGGGTGCTGGACTGAAAAGTAAATGCCTCTGCAGCTCTGGTTTTGCCTTGAGGCACTTGGGAATAGAAATGTGCTGGAGGAAGTGGGGCAGGGGGAGGTTTTGGGTTCTGAGCACACCACAGTGTTGGGCTGGGCTGCCCTGGTGCAAGCGTTGGCTGGAGCAGGACTGCAGCACCTGTGAGTGAGCACCTGGATCCTGGGGCTTCCCTCAGCGTCTTTGTTCAGGTGGAAGCTGTAGAGGTTGGCCATTCTTCTTGGGCTCTTTGCACCTTTAGCTTTGCTCCTAAGGGCTAGTATGAACTGGGCTATCTATATAAGCTGCAGTTTGCCAGTGAAGGTATGTTCTGGATTATTTGGAGGATTTAGTTTGCAAAGACCCTGGGATCCATCAGAAAATGGCTGTAAGGAAAATGCCTTTCATCGTTCAAGATAAAGAAGATCACAAGGCCTTGGAGACATCACTCAGGAATTAAATTTCAGGAGCCATGTGGTGTCAAGTAAGTTTCATTTAATAGGTTACTCAAATAAAGTTTCTGTAGAAATCAATATCACTTTCTCCTCCAATTGACAGCTCAAGACACTGAAAATGGCATTTTTCATATAAGGTTTATTTAATTTTAGAAGGAAGAATCCCTCCCATACATTCTACTTGGCCTAGACAGCTCTGGTACAAGGTTAACAGCCTGCTGAGGTGGAAACCTGCCCTGTCCTTACCCAGGGGGACAATGTGAGGCCACTTTAACACAGATCTGCCAGTCTCACGTGCAGAAAGGATGCTGTTGTCACAGCACTGTATCAAAAGTGTGCCTACAGCTCACTGAAGGAAACAGGGACAACAAGTCACTGTGTTCTCTCTTACAGGTAAGCTTGGCAGGACAAAATGCCTCATTATGTATCTTAGCAGAACTGGAATTTCTATAGAGGCAAGGGTCTGCAGGCTGTGAAGACTGGAAATTGCAACAGGGGTGCTTCTGGGTCCAGAGTAGGTGAATCCTGCAATTTCCATCTCCCTTAAGAACATGGGACACCTTTGCTCTGTGTTTTATTTCAGTCTGATGGTATCCCATGGGGAGGGGAGGGGACTCTGGCAACGTTCTGCACCATCACTGGAAAACTGTGTGTAGAAATGAGAGCTGTTATTATTCCTACTGTAGGGAAATTGTTTTTGAACACTTGCTGTTTCCTCCACTTGCTTTTCAGTCTTAAGTAATTTCTGAGGTTGACGTGCCATCTCCAGTCACATTTGTCTTGTTGTGTGGCATGACTGATGCAATTACAGTTGACATTGTCACAGCATTTTGCACAAATGCCTTTAATTGCAGGCTAGCAGATGATCTCTGAAATAAGCAGCAGAAGACATCAATGCCCTAAACTTCCTTCACGGAAAGAGTTGTTGACTCTTGGGGTAACACATGGCCAGTGTCAAGTTTTTAAACCAAATGCTTTCTCACTGGTTGTGTGCACAAAGCAGTGTTACTCTGTCACTCTGGCACAACCTGCACGTGGGTTTCCCTGTCAGCATTTCTGGCCATGAAACTCCACCTGCAACAGATGAGAGTAACTGTGTTGGCAGTGGACATCAGTCTGAGATGCTTGAGGGTGCACAAAGTACTTTGCGCCCTCTCAGCCTCTTGATATGGGTGCAGCCGCTGTGAGGGCAGAGGGTGGGGGGTGGGGGACTGGCCCCATGGCCAGGGCCAGGCTCTGCAGAGGTGCATGTCCTCATGGAAAACTGCCACTCCCTGGGGATTTACTGGAGGAGAGTGGCAGGGTGTCAGGGCTCTTGCAAACACTTCTCCAGGAAGAGGGATGACAGCACCATC
>VZRE01002680.1:226540-285122 GCA_013396775.1 Cephalopterus ornatus | reverse complement strand
GGTAGGGAGGAGGCCCCTTGAAGGCAGGTTAAACAGTGGGAACAGCAGTGGAGGTGCTGGGGACTCCTGTGCTCGCACAAGCACATGGGACATTGACTGGGCCTGAAATGGAGAACATGTGTGGAAATTGCTTCTCCTTGGAGGGTACAGCTCAGGAGGCAAATGCCAAGGGACAGCAGATGGTGGTGGTGCTAGGCAGTGGGTAGCAGCTGGCTGGGATGCTTGGCCATGCACCAGCCTTAGAGCTGCTGGCGGGGCTTGTGGGGGGCTGGTGCTGAGCATGCCGTGCTCCCCCATGTGGGGACGGCTACTGGAGATGTCAGGGGCAGCTTCTGGGATGTCAGGGGCAGCTTCTGCTTTCTGACAGCTCCTTGCTGTGGATGGGAGAGGCTAGTTGGGCTGTGGGAGGGCCAGGAGTGGCTGCACCCCTGTGCATGCTGGCTGTGCTCAGCCTCATTGCTCTGAGAGTGCAAGAAGGCCCTTTCAGGACATGGTTGGAGCAACTCACAGCAACTAATCCAGAGCTGATGGCAGCTCCCTGCTCCCCACCTGCCTGACAGAATCAAGTACTACGTAAAACCACCTGAGTTTTTAATGACCTCTTGCAGACACAAACTGACCATCTAACTTTGCACAATTCACTGAGATTCCATTTTACTCAAGGAAATAAATATGTTAGTTTAAACCATTTCAAATACAGCTGTAAATCCCTAACAACATTAACCTTTTCTAAAGCATTAAACTGATCCTGTGTGGATTCTCAAAATTGCTCTTAGGAGGAGGCATGAGATACTCTCTCCTGAACTTCACGTTCCCAAAGTAAGTAACAAGCTATGCTGAGTGGGGTTTATTAGGTTTCTGTCTGTGCCTGCCTGTCTCCTCCCTCTGTTCTGAGCCATCTAATATAGGCACTTGTGCTTGGTGAAGGCAAAAGTTCATGAACAGCATCAAAGATGTGGAGGAGGGACTAGGGGGATACTGGGGTCCAGTGGGGGCGCAGCGGCTGCTGGGGGAGTGTGAGAAGTCTGGCCTGTGCAGCCGAGCAGCTCCCTTTGAAGGGATCTGAGGTTCTGCTGTTGAGTTGTCAGGAGGACTTGGCTGGAGACAGCAATAGCGGGAAGGGTTTTGTGAGACTTCTGGCTTCATTTTAAAAGACCAGATATGCCAGTTTAGTGCACTGGCTGAGAGAAGAGGAGGAGGACACTGGCCTCTCTGGGGCCACACAGGATTGCTCCTAAAAGGGTAAGGTGGCCTAAAGGAAATACTTTTTTGATAATAACACCACAGTCCTGCCCAGGCAGGAAAAAACAGATTGGGGCCTTTTGACTAAAAATATACTCCTGACATGGCACATGTATTTGTGGCAGTTTTACAAGATGAACACCATAATAAGAAAGCTGTGAAAAAGGAAGAACCTAAACATAAACATGAATGAACACTGGGATTTCAGGTTTAAGGTACATTTGCAGATACTGCAAATGTTCATAATCTCACAGCCATGAAGAAGACATTCCCAGTATTCAAAAGACTCTTGATCAAGACAGAGCTTATGAAAGTGGCCGTTGCATGGAGCAATATTTCCTAAACATTGCTTACCATAGGGCAAGAGAGCAGGAGCAAAATTGGCTAAGGATATGGAAATAGATACTAGCAGGGACTAGTCTGAGACTGGGAAGGGAGGGTGGGTGAGCAGGGCCAGAGCACTGGAGCTGCAGGTTGAAGAGGTTTGCAGAGGGCCTTGCTCTGACCCTCTGAAGCCATTAGTAGGTATTTGTGTGCTGTCAGGAAGAGGAGGCAGTCAGAGCTCAGGGCTAGGCAGGGCTGAGCCCTTGAGATGCCCTTCTCTTTCTTGCTGAAAGAATGAATCTGTACTGGATGGAAGATTTCACTGGGATGGAAATCTTGTCGGGGTAGCCCAACTGCAGCCCAGCTGTGCTGGCAGAGGTAAGAGCTGTCATAGCTCATCCCTGCCTGGTCCTGCCATAAAGGTGTGTGTTGTCCCTGCCAGCAGCAGTCACTAGACTAGGTGCAGGTGCTGCTCATGCTGATGGAGCAAACTGCTCCTCTGGCATGTCTCAACACTGTCTCTCCTGACTGTGTCCCTGTGGAGCCTGGCTCTGTGTTGGACTCCAGGAGAAGGAGCTCCTTTTCTCAAGCTTCCTTTGGTCACAGTGGCACCTGCCCTGCTGCCATGCCACCCTCTGAAGCACTGGTTCTGCTCTCTACATCCGTTCATAGCACTGGCAGAGCCCCTGCTATTGTGTTTCCCTCAAGGGCAGATAACTGCTGGGCTGCTTGAGTGCCATGAAGAGACATTTAGCGCTAAGAAAGGACAAGTTCACATTCTGTCCTTAATGCTTGTAATTCCTACAAGCAGTAATATTGATTCCTGGGGCTGTGCTGACTATAGCACAAATGGACAACAACTGGTAGGAGGGATTTCCCAGCCCCGCAGTATTGGATTCTCTGAAGATGCTGAGTGATTCGTATGTTCCCAGCAGCTGCAACCCAGTGATGACAGAGGCTTGTGAGCTGCATGTGATCAGGTATGTCCCAGCTGGAGGTTCTGCTGCAGAAGCTGAACAGGGAAGCAGCTTTGTACCATCAGTGCTCTTCAATGCTCTCCAGTTTCCTGCTGTCATAGCCCCATGCCAGGGGCCCTTGGGCTATAAGAACACTTCATGTTTCCCATCTTTTCATAGTTACAGAGCTTTCAATAGTATAAAGTCGATTTTTATTTGAACATATTTGTCATATTAACCTAAACCATGGGCCTGGGCTGCAGTTTGCCCCTCTGATAAACAAGGATACACATAATTATGGCACTAAGCAGAGTGTTATTGAATGAATAATGTTATTTTGTAAGGTGCAGCTGCTTGTGTCTGACAAATTAAAAAGGAAAACATCTGCAAGATACACTGGGAAGAAAATACTTCAGGAGAGGTTTTATCAGGAGTTAGAGGTAATAGTCCTGTAGACACAGTCTTCTGATGCTCTGCAAAGTATTATAATGCTGGATGATAGTGTTCAGAGAGCCAAAGTAAGGCATTTGTATGCATTGTGCAAGGAATGGTATGTTATTTAAGTGTGCTTTCCTCTAAGAGTCTGTCTAACTCTCTGTCATTAAATATGAAGAGTTTCTTCCAAATGAGGAGGGAGTTCAGCTGTCAGTGCTTCTGGTAGGAGGGAGGATATATGGCCCATCTTCCTGTGCCTTCTCCAGGCTGACACCAACCCCTCTCACTTTGCGGTTTTAACTGGACATTTTAATAATGGGACAAAGACAAGCACAGGAAAGCTCCTACCAAATGGCACACCCGGTACTCTTGTTCCCTGTAGCACACCTAGGAAACACCTCCTGGGCTTGCTGCCCTGAGCAGGCTCAGCTGATGGTGGGAGCAGGTGACTGCAAATGAAGGACTCTGTCTCCTGCTGTCAGGCATGTAGTGGATATACATCTGTTCTGGAAAAGCATATTCACAGTTTGTAATGCAGATGTATTTCTCCTGGAGATGATCTGTAATGCATGAGAGGAGAACACACCTGGGGAGGTGTGGAAGAGGTACAGTACTCCTGCCATCTCACACCTTTCCTTAACAAGATGAGCGTCAGAGATTTACAGTCAAACAAAAGGTGAAGATGAACCTTTTGTAATTGGTAGCACTTAAAATTCCTGCTGCTTTGAAGCTGCATGCTGAGCAGATGCTGCCTGCACAGCCACTGCCCTCCTGAGATGTGGGTTTTAATTCACCTCTGTTTATGTCATCTGTTCCCTGTGTGTTTGTGTTACACTGCTCAGCTCCCAAGCTACCTGTGGACAAAATGAGCTTCTGTTCCACCTTGTGCTGCTCGTGTCTTGCTCATTCTCTCACAGGGTGTTGGGCAGTACGAGCTGTGGCCAGGCTGAGCCAGACATTCCAAATCAGTCCCACAAAGCTCTCACCTGAGGAAACTCTTGGTCATCTAGCTGTGTTCTTACACCTCCTGCAGCATATGGTGTGGGGGTCATTGGGGAAGTTATCAACAAGTTTCCAGAGGAAAGGAGCCTTTCTGGGGGGTCAGCCTACCTTCCTGTGTGAGGGGAGCACTGACTGCAGTGATGCCTCTTTGTGGGAACCCACTTGCATAGGGAAGAGATGGCATGCTCTGAGGGCTTTGGTGTGCTTGTGCTGGAGCTGGCATTGGGGGTAACACATGTAGGACTCCTTGGACAGAGGAGGAAAATCGTGGAGAGCAGTCAGGAAGGCAAGCTCCCTGATGGTCCTTGCAGAGTTCTAGTCATCTGAAGACCAGAGCAGTGTGCTTCAGGAATAGGTTGTCCAACTCTAGAGTAAATGTTAAGCCTGGAGACAGATGTTGTTGTGGGTACCCAAGGAGCTTCTCCTCCCGAACTGCATTGAGTATCTCCTGTGGGACTCCAGAGAGCATGCAGAGGGGAGCTGGAGTGCCTTACGGACTCACTGCAGCTAATTCTTGGCATGATTTGTAATTACTGTAGGGCTCTTGAAAGTGCTTATTGCCCCAGGGGAATGTCTTGCACATCTTGCGTTGGAAGACTGTTGCTCATGAGCACAAGGCTGCATCTACAGCACCAGGCTTAAAGGTTCTGAGTAAAAAAAAACCCATATGCTCTCACTTGTGTAATTGTGGTGAACAGAGAAAGGATATTTTGTAAAATTAATTCTAGTAGCATTTGGATGCATTCTCCAGTGTCCATGACTCATTCAAAGAGCCAGTGAAAGGATGGCACAAGCCCATATTCCAGGGATATGCTGCCAGGAGTCTCAGGCTGGCTGGGCTAGAGCTCTGACCGTTGTCTGCAGGACCTCAATCCTCTATGTTAGTTATGTTTCCCTGGACAAAAACAGCAAGATGTAGATGAACTTGAGATAAATACGGTTTCTATAGTCCTTGGCAGTTCTTTAGCAGAAAGAAGTTAGCCAATGTAGTTTATTAAATGTCTAACAGCTCTCTTTCAGCCATGGTTATCCATAGGTGACCATCTATTTCCAACATGATTGTACTGGAGGGAAGTGGCAGGGTTTGCTGCAGCTAATTCCTTCGGCTGCTAAAGCCAGGTCTAGGGCATGGTGCTTAACATGCTGCTGCAGTACAGATACATCCTTTAAGCATCAAGAAAGAGATGTGGATTGGCTTTTTTTTTTTCCTTCAAAAAATGACATTTTGAAGTAGGTTAAATCTACCACTTTTCCACATTTTCTTAGAGAGAGATTTTGTCTGGCTGTTGTACGTGCTTTCCATGAGAAATTATTTATGAGCTTCTCAATCCCTCGTCTACTCTTCTTGATGTAACAATAGTAGATCTGGAGGAATGACCAAGGTTAGTTTTATAGTCTTGCTTCAGATGTAGTGCCAAGTTATTCAGTGCTTCGTTTTGTTAGTGTCTGAACCAAGGGGCAATTTATCTCAGCAACGTCCTCCAGATTATACCTATATACCATTTTACCAATAAGGCATGCACCTGCTGCTCCAGTCCCAGAAGAAATCAATGTTTCATTTCAGAGATGCCAGTTCTTTGTTCTCCCTCCTTTTGCCATTCTTACGAAGACAAACTTTAAGGGGGCGTGGGAAGAAATACAGAAGAATTGTGGAAAAACCTCCCCTACTTCAGCTACCACATCCTGTTCAATTACGAATCATTAAGAAGCTCACTGAGGGCAAGGTCGTCAGGGTTTAAGTGGTGAATATACATGAACAGGATGGGACATGCCCTTTGTCGGGGTCTGTATGGGCGAGATGGGACACACCCTTTGTTGGAGTCCCCTCCAGATGATGGGCCTAGACTGCTGCAGACCTGGAAGGAAGTGCACAGTGTGACCATGACACTGCTGCCTTTGCTGGACAAATGCAAAGCTGTAGCTCAGTTCCTTACTCACACCCAGTTATCCTGGCACCAGTGTAATTATAATACATACTTTATTGCTTGTCAATATTTTAACCTTTCTGGCACATTATCCCCTAGGGCAACCAAGCAGCCTTAATAATATAGGTGATAATTATCGTCCTGGTGAATAGAGTTATCACCAGGGTCCTGTATAAATCACATGGAAAAGATGACAGATTTCGCTGGCTGATCATCACAAAGATGGGAAGAGGTGACAGCTTAATGGGGAAGGTAATAAAACCAACAATAAAGTAATTTATAATATAGGCAGTGATTCTCAGGCTTTTCTATATGTTTTCATGCCAATAGAAGATAAGTGTCATATTAGGAATAAGACCTGAAATTTATATTAAAAATATTTGGAAAATTTCATTAAATATCAGCAATTCCCAGCTCAAGAAGTGGCAGCATGGGTCTTAATTACCTATCTTAATTACCTGTATGAGGTCCTTAGAACCAAAGTAGGGAATAATAGTATTTGCTTTGCTTTCTTGGGGTGCTGCAAGGGGTGATGTTTCTAAACACTGAGGGCATCAGAACCTGGCCTTGTCCTTGTGCTTCAGTGGGGGAGGAAGCCTCCTGGCCACTGGTGGAAAGCAGGACAGCAGTCCTGGCAGGGATCCTGAATCGAGTACATCATGGCCATTTTGTTAGGCTGCAGGTTTCACAAGAAATCCAAGCTGTTGTAGGCAAAGAACAAGACTTGAGCGCAGGTGTGAGAAAGCCCTGCAGCAGTACTGGAGTGGTGAGAAAGGGAGGGTGTGTTACAGAGCAGATGAAGGTCTAAGACACACTCACCAGAAATATAAATATGAAGGACTGGTGTTTGCACCTGTAAGTTACCTGTTAGTATTGATGGTTGGTCCTCTGGACTGCATGCAATGAGAGTGCATGTGTGCAGCCTTCAACATTTATACTCCACACTAACAAAAGCTTTGGGAGCATGAATGAGCTGTGGTGCAACTGCAGAGTGAGCAGGAGTGTCCTGGGGGATGGCCACTGCTCCCTGGGTGAGACCAGAGTAACAAGCAGCTGAGAGAGCAGCAGAGTGGGAGGCTGCCAGCCCAGCTCTTGGTGGGAGCCTGGGTGATCCAGGGAGGGACCAGTGCTGGGGCTGGAGGTGCTGTGGGCACTGTTGTGTGTTGAGAGGGCGCTGGGGCTGAGCAGGTGAAGACTGGCGTGGTGCTCCCCAGCAAAGAGTGGTTGCTGCCTGGGCATCATCCTGTGCACTGCCTACCTGTGGAGCCAGTGCTGCCATGACTGGGAGAGCAGGAACAGCTCTTCCCAGTCAGCAGCTGGCCTGGGCTGGCCTGGCTCCGGATGGTCTCCTCAGCAGTGATTAATGTGAGGATGTCTCTAGGATGCAAGCTGGGGAAGGGAGAGCAGTGGAAAATGTATTTGTGTCTGTGCTTAACATTCACAGTGCATTCTCTTGCATTTCTTCTAAACAAGCACTATAAGGTCTGAGCCCCAGTACCTCTAATCTAGTGAGGGCCTTATTGATCAGGTCTTGCTATTTGGTCCCCTGAGCTGCCTCATGTTGCACAAAAGGGATAAATTGCTCCTTATACTTTCAAGAGTCAGAATGTTTTTAGTGTATGTAGACCCATATGATAAATACAGAGGCACAGCTGGGATGAGAATAGCAAAAAGCAGAGTGATAATTAACAGCTGGAACAGCACAAACTAGTTCCCAAGCCCAAGCCCTGAAGGAACACAATACATTCATCATGCTGCACTCTGGGCTGATGCTGCAGCTCTGGGGTGTGTGGTATTGAATTACAGTCTCTAGAAAATATTGTTTGGGGAATGTTGAGGAGAGCTGGTAAACAATGTGCTAGAAGGTGACAGATATGTTTGCAGCTTCATATAGGGCTTTCATAATAAAAAGAGCCATGCGGGGTTTTCCCCTCTCTGCTTGTCTGTCAGAGCTGGCAGCAGGCAGGCTGCCAAGCTTTGGTGGGGGACGGCAGGGCCAGCAGCCATTGGGCTTGCTTCCTTCTGATGAATGTTTTCTTTAAAATATTATTTTGTTACTGTGTGAAGCACTAACAATGGCTGATAAATCTCAAGCTTAATGAAGCACCATCCGTGATTCAGCTGATGTAGATAACAACATACAGAAGGCTCTTAACACTGGATTTGGACTCAGTCTAGCCTGGACACCCCTTCTGGAATCTGCTGTCTTCAGTGTGGTGTCACAGAGGATGGAACAGAGGCTCGCAGCTCAGAGCTGCTGCCCACATGATCTGGGCACAGCTGGTGATGAGGAGCTGCACTTCAGCTGCATGGAGGTGTGGAAGATCGAGGCAGCCAGGATCTGCTTTGTAAGATGTTTTCCTTTCTATCCCCTTTCTTCACAGGAATTTATTCACAAGACTTTAATCTAGGATGACCCTTCACTCCTACATACCTGCCGACAAGTGATGGCAGTGTCCCCCGAGTCGAGCTCACAACATGCTCAGGAGCTGCCTGCCTCTGGAGCATCCTGCATCACAGCCCAGGGGCCCTGAGTGCAGGGCATACCTGTGAACCAACAGTAAAGCATACACCAAGGTAAGGAAGGGGGAATCCTGTGTTCTCGCTCAAATGCCACATCCTTCTGGCAGCACAAACTAGGTACTTGCTTGCTTCATTGATTAAGTGGGGGACTCTTACAGCAGTGGTAACCAGTGGCGTCTGTGCACAGAGGGTGAACAGGGAATGAATGGTCAGGTTTTCCCTGTGTGATGATGAAAGGGGAAGTTTTAAGGTGGTTTGCTATCAGTTAAAAAATGCCATGAGAATCTTGGAGACAGAAAGACACATAAGAGCTGAATACATGGGAATATCTGCAGCAGCAGTATGCTGCTTCTAGACGGATTTTCCTGCATGTGGAGTGGGTGCTCCCAGCAGCACTGGAGCACGATGCCCACCTGGATTTCTGGTAAGGATGCATCAGATGCTTTCTGCAGAAGATGTGGGATTTAAGGTTATTCCATCCTTGCTTATGTGCCACCCCCACCCCAAAGGAACATGGGTTGTAACTGGTATGGCATTAGTAATACTGCTCAAGGAATCCTGATTGCATGGGAGGTCCTGAGCAAGGGAGCTCCGAGTCACCTGCTCAGTGAGCTTCTGCTCAGCTTAGAGTTTCTGGGTCCTCATGGCATCGGAGTGGCAGAGTGTGGGTCACCTGCCCAGGCTGACCAGCTGCCAGAGGGGAGATTTTGTGGTGGAGAGCCAGGCACCCAGGCAGCTGTGGTACCCCAGCAGTGGCCAGCCAGGGTTGTTCTGGGGGGCTGCGGTGGGGCAGCTGCTTCCCCTCCAGTTGACTAAGGCAGCAGCTGCTATGGGCTCTTGCTTCTGCTCCAGAGTAGTGCTGTGATTACAAGACAAACATAAAGTCACAGAATCATCATCAAAACCTAAAGTAAAGTATTCAGCTCATAAAAAATTTGTCACCTGAACAAACAGAAGAGTTATGGCTTTCCATTCTCCCTCTTGGAGCCAACGGGAGAGTGTGCCTCTATAGCTGAAGCCTGAGTGGCCAAAGCAGAGGATTTCACTACCCCGGAGAAGCTTTTTCACATTTGTTTGTCATACGTTTGTATTTAATGCACTGATTAGGGCCAGGACTTGTAGACAGCCACTGACTGTGCATGTGAATTGGTGTAAATGTTATGTACGACCATCGTCAGCTCTGCTCCCCAGGAAGATTGATACACAGAATGAATCTTCTCAAGCTGCTTCTGAAAAGATTCATGACACTGCAGTGAAAGTTGCTTCCAATGGGAACTTCTGTGTACTGGTGTCAGCATATATTTTATTCCCCATGACTACAAGGGCTGGTTAGGTTATGAGTCTCCCACTGAAATGGACCGCATACAATTGCCAGATAATTGGTTCTTTTTCTTGTTGGCCAATGAAGTTATGGCTCACGCCTGACTCCCCCAAGGGCAGCAGGCACAGCACCATGGGCTGCTTATCTCTCATCCAGGTGCTCAGCCTGTCTTTCCTTTCCACCTGGCATGGCCAGAGGGGAAGCCCCAAGAGTAGAGGGCAGGGAGCAGCTACTGAGCATGGGTTTGACCATGGGCTTGCTGCATGAGCCAGCAGTGGGGCTGCAGGACTGCGCAGGTTCATAGGGTGCTGCAGGTCCAGGCTGGGGGTGGTGTGGCAGATTCAGCTGCAGAGTAATGCTGAAATCAGGTCACTGTGAGCATCGGTCTTTGACAGGTGCTGTAGCCCCACTGTCTGGCCTTTGTCCTTGGGACCATGTACTCATCTTCTGCTGTGGCATGTCACAGCTGCTGCTAGTGCTGGCATTGCAGCTGCGGCAGAGGACATGTGGAACCCTTCAAATCTTGTGCTGATTGTATCTGGTTGCAATTGAAGGCTCAGGAGACCTTGGGAAAGAACCCTTTGCTTGCCTCCCTATCTGATTTGATCTTACCAAGGGGCTATGACTGATCTTGAAAATCTCCCTGCTCCCAACTGAGTAGTCAAAGAGAAGCACCAGATATCCATCTCTCCCTTGGTCTTGTCCTCCTTTGGATACTGACTCTGTCCTCCATCACAGCTCTTCTCTCTTCTGCTAGACCTCCTTGGTGTGCAAACATGTGGCTCTTCTGTGCTGGCATTTCAGGGTGGGATTGAGCAGGGTTGCTGCTTGGAGCCATCCTGTTGCTTGTTCCTCTTCTCCTCCTTGCAGGTTTGTACAGCATCTTCACCCAGCGTGAGAAGAATCTGGGGGTGAAGTGGTGTAGGGTGGTGGGAATGCTGCCACCGGAAAGGCCATGCACGCCAGAAATATCTTCCCATCAGAAAGATCCTAAAAGAACTGAGTCTGCCAATCAAACACTCTATACAAACAAAGATTAATGTGCACCTCTCATGCTGAGCCACAGCTCTCTGTTTATTGCATTTTAACATTGTCAACAATGCCTGCCGAGCTGCTCGCTGTGCTCTGCTGACCTCCGCTGTTTGGGATGGCATATGAATTGGTTGTGGTTGGAAGAACTTTACTGGAATAAAATGTGCTTCTCAATTATTGCCACACAAATAAATCTCTGTGTTCCAGTAATCCCCCCAAGGGAGCACTTCCAAAACCCTAAGTTCTTTCAGGACCTTTCTGATGGAAAATTCTTCTTATTTCTGTAGTTTGGGTTTTGGGATGTCTCGTCTACTTTACTGGGCACCCTGTGGCAGCAGGACTGTCCAGGACTGCTGGCACCTTCCAGAGACATCTCCCCAAAAGGTGTCAGGCACCTAAAAGCTGAGAGTGCTTGGGACTATCCCTGCTAAGGCCTCTTCCTTGTGCTGCCAGTTGCAGTGCTCTGGAATATAAAACATGCAAATAATTAAGTAGATTAATTAGCTAACATTTGCACAGGACCTGGAAAATATAAAGAACTATATAATTGCTAGGTACAGTAGATTAATTAGTTAATGTTTACCCAGTGCTTTGTAAATGTAAAGGCAGCATAGCAGTGCTAAGTATTATAATTAATTAAGTTTTCACTATTTCTAAGATTCGCTTTGGGCAACAACAACACTAAGAGTTCAGTTTTCCAGTTTGGCTCTACAGGAGGGAACAATGAGGGGTGCGATGTGACCTCCAGGGATGCCACTGCAGGCAGGACAGGCTGCGGAGTGCGAATGACACAGCCACGGAGCGGGGCCTGCTGGGTTCTGGCCTTGCTTTGTGCTGTCAGTGACGGTGGCTGAGTGCCAGACCTGGGCCTGCAGGAGCAAACTACAAGGAAACTGGTGATCTGTGTAGAAGATCCCTGAGCAATCTTAGCAGGAAATTCCAGGGGCAAAAAAGTCTTTGCATTGCATTGTTGCTTGTTACTGCTTCTGTGTTTCCTCCAAACTCCTCTGGACACTGTGAGGGCTGGTTCTCAGCACAGTGATGCCCTGAGTGACTATGTCCTGCTGCAGACACTCAGAGGGGGTACATGAAGGCTGGGGGGCACAGGGGAGGGGATGGGGTGTAGCAGACTCGCTGTGTTGCTGCATAGCAGTCCCATTGCTGTTCCCATGCCTATTGTCTAGACAAGCACATGAACTCTTCCTTTGGGGCTCCAGGAAACCCTGCATTTGGCACATGTCCAAGGGTGGTTTGTGTGTGCACTGGAGCTGTTTGGGTACGGGAGAATGAGGATTATTGCCTGGTGCAGTCAGCTGTACGTAAAAACACGTTGTGCTGTTAGAAGGTCCTACATAAGAACAGCAGTTGCAGCTCGTTTATATATTTTATCTGTCTGAGGCAGCTGCTGGGGGCACGTGTGGGTTCCACACTTGGGTGTCACTGAGATGCAGTCGTTCCTGTGCAGATCTGCAGTATGTGAAGCCCCTGAGTGCAGGCATTTCCTGGAGACCAATGTGAGTAGCTGGAAAAGGCTGAAGGAACTCTGATGAGCTCTCCTAGGAACTCTGATGAGCTCTCTATACATGCAGTTCACTGCAATAAGAAATACCACTGCCTTACACTAACAAATGCTGCAAAGAATTAAAAATTGCTTTTCATAGTTCTAATTTTCTTTATCCTGTTTAGTCTGTGGAGCTCAGAACCAATTCAGCAGTTCCTGTATTATTCTTAGAATAACTTCTCCTGATTCTTACTTTTTAAACAGCAAAGGAGGCAAAGTACTATTATCCATTCATTGACAAGTTGCTCTTTTACTCTTTGCCTGAACATTGCAACCTCAGTGTGCTCCTGCCCTGCATCAGGGAGATGTGAAACTTACCCTGTATTTATTAGCAGATAGAAACTACTCTGTGCATTTATTTGGGTTCACTGCCCACCCTGCTCCATTCCCAGTTTGCTCTGATAGTCTCTTCCTTTTCTTGCTAGGCATTGTCTGGTCCTCATGTGTAGGACTGTAGCTCTCTGCAGAGCAGGACATACAGAGCCTCTGGGATGCTCTGCTCCAGTTCCGGGGGTAGGACTGTGGTCTTCTGTCCACTGGCAGCTGTGTGCTGCTGTTGCTCTGGCTGCTCCCTCCTAGTGCTGCATATGCCCAGGCATCAGTCTCTGTGTGGAGGTGTGCCAAAAGCCGTGCTTATAGTTGTGTCACTGATGCTCTGGCAGATAAATGGGAGGGGGAACAACATCACTTTGCTAAGCACATAAGGAACATTTCACACCCACGCAGTACTGAGCTGCAGGGCCGTGGTCTGACCCTGCACTACTGCATCCTTCCCGAGGGGTTGAGGAACCGCCTCACAGGCTGTGCCAGTGCCTGCGCCTGCAGCTTTGTGGGAGAAGGCTCAAGGACGTGCTGTGTCCCCAGGAGATCCAAGTGGAATGGGTGCTGGCAGCTGGGAGCTAAGGCAGGCAGGCAGGCTGGTGTAATGAATTTGCCTTTGACACAGTCTTCATCTGCCATAGAGCAGTGCCTCTGCCATCTGCTGTCACATCACACTTGGAGATGGGCTTCCCAGTGCCTTCCCCCACTTCTGTTCATTTCTCTTTTGCATTTTGGTCTTTGAAGAAGGAAGAAATGTGTGAAGAGCAGGAGGCAGACAGCACCTCACAGCTGGTATTGGGGGGCTGTTATCTGCAGCCTATATGCCCTACCTGCAGAGGGACCTGTGCCAATCTGCCTACAGGCTCAAAACTGACTGAGATGGTGCAGAGGAGAGAGCTGAGAGGAGCTCACTCCATCTGCTTAGAAAACAGGTCTTTCTTCAGCTCTCATGCAGTTGCTTGGAGGACTGCAACTGGCTGTGAGTTTGGGCAGCTGTCCTTGCCACATGCTGGGCTGTGCTTGTTCGCGGTCTCTGTGTTCACAGGACCATGAGGTTTTCTGTCGGCAACCCTCTCGGTGAAAATGGGCTTTGTGAAATAGCCAGCAGGTGAAAGCACAGAACTTGCCTCTTAGCTATTATCTTGGGTTTATTCCATCAGTTTCTTCCTCAGGTTCAGTGAGCAGAGGTGTGCAGGAGGTCTGAAATGGGGAGGGAAGCGGAATGCCAGATGCAAGAGGCATGGAGCATGCACGCAGTCCCAGTCCTGCTGCACTGGGAACGATCTGTAATGCCTGCATGCCAGGCAAGAGGGAATGACTTCAAAGAACGTCTTTATTAGGGTACACTACTCAGCATCAAAGAAATGTCACAGGGCTGCTCTATGCTGAGTCCCTGCCTACAGCACTAAACTAGCTGTCATTCAGCAGTCTGAGTACAAACCAAAACCACTGGCAGAGTCCTGGAAAAATTTATTTTTCCACATCTAATTGCCCTTTTTGCTTTGTAAACATAAAGGTTGAAGCTTAAACTCTGACAGCTCCAGTAGCCTTTTTCTTATCTCCTTAAAAAAAATGACATTCAGCTTGTTAGACTTTTCTTTTACTGCAGCCTGAAATCTCACAAAATCTGCAGAACTCTCTTTTAAAGATCATTGAAGCATTTCAGTACTCACTTTGGGAAAAACCCTTCAGCTCACAAAAAGACAAAAGTTGGTGCCTGAAGAGCCAAGACCTTTCCCCATAGCAATACAGGATAGAAATGCTTGTCCAAAAGAGGCAGAGCAAGCAATCAGCATTCCACCTTTTCCCCGGGAGCAGATTAAAGCATGCTTATCTGCTCTGGTTATTGTTCCAGAAAGAAATGAAAGACCAAAGACAGGAGAAAAAGAAAAGCAAACGTTAAAAAGCAAAACTGGATGTATCATAGTAGCCTGAAAACTTCTCCCTGCCCTGGAGGAGGCTCTCCCAAGGTGGGGGGCTGCACTGCCCCCAGGACTGTGCTCTGCCTCCTCTCAGAGCATCATGCTTGCAGGAGCCTCTTCTGGATCAGGGCTTTGAGCTGCTCCTGCTGCAGCCATTCACCATTAGAGATGCACATCCTGGATCGCTTCAACCACAGAGAAGTGGTTCTAGAGCTACAGCTCTTGAAGAAAGTGCTTCTGTTTTTGGGGAGGTGCTGCCTGTTTCCTCCATCTGACATGAAAACAGAGCTGTTGTATCACCACCGCTGTCTCTGCAGAGACAGTCCTGACCTGGGCTCAACTTCCCATATGCCTGCAGGAAACGGGGACCAGAGACTGGCCCTGCCCCCAGCCCTCGGACCAGAGTCCTGCTCCCTGCACGGCACAGACACTGTCCCTGTCCCTGCAACCAGCCTGGCCTGTGCCCAGCTACACCCGGCTTACGGAACTGTGTCCATTAACGAGTGACAGGGCGGTCAGCATTGTCTGCAGTGTCAGACCCTCCTCAGCACACCCAGTCTGCCGGAGCAGTGGCTCTAATGGGCTGTGGGGCTGGGCTAGGGATAGAGGGATTTTTCCTGCCTGACCTCCCTGGTACTCTCTCCCTTTTGCTGTGATCCATGAGGGTGTGCTGTGATTCTGGAGTTAGCTCTTCATCTTACTCAAAGGCAACATGCTTTCTGTTTCCTTAAGTACTGGCTGTGTTGACTGTGTCTTGGCCAAGAACAGCACAGGAGATTCATGTTTGCTGGTGAGAGGCTGTAGGTGTGATCCAGCACCAGGTGTTTTATGGTGCCTCTGTTGCTGCAATTCCCTGAGTGCTGAAGTTGGCTGAAACGAGGTTGTTTCCAAAACAACTAAAGCTTCTTACATACAGAACAGAAATGCAGCAAAATCCTCGAAACACCTTTTGAGCAAATCCTTTGATTCAAACTGCAAGCTTGAAATGACAAATGGAAGAGAAGTTTCTGGACAATCTATGTCTATTACAGATCCCCATTGAGATCAATAAGGAAACAACCATGACTGGCAAGCTCTTATTACCATTTCCTCTGCAGAGCTGAGTACAAGCAGGGCTGTGCATTGTGCTGCTCAAGGAATAGCTGTCACACCATTACAGCAAATATGTCTCTGTTAAGTTTTTCACCTTTTTTATCTTCCAGTTTGCCCAAAATTAAATTTGATGTTATTTAGGTGGGGCTTTCTACAAGGTGTTGAAAGAGGACAGTTCTGCAGCAGGCCAGGTCCGGAGAAGAGAATGGAGCTGAGGAAGGGTTTGGAGCACAAGTCTGATGAGGAGCAGCTGAGGGGGCTCAGCCTGGAGAAGAGGAGGGTCAGGGGGACCTTCTTGCTCTCTCCAGCTCCCCAACAGGAGGGTGGAACCAGGTGGGGGTTGGGCTCTGCTCCCAGGGAAAAGGGACAGGAAAAGAGGACGTGGCCTCAAGTTGCATGGAGGGGGTTTATATGGGATGTAGGAAATCAGGAAAAATTTCTTCATGGAAAGTGTTGTTCAGCCCTGACACAGACTGCCCAGAGCAGTGATGCAGTTACCATCATTGGAGGGCTTTAAAAGATGTGTGGATGTGGCACTTGGGGACAGGGATTAGTGGTGGTCTAGGCAGTGCTGGGGGAATGGTTGGACTCGATGGTCTTAGAGGCCTTTTCTAATCTTAATCATTCTGTGATTCTATGACCCCAAGAGGGTCATAGTAACTAGCAGAAATATATTGTTCCTTGGCATTCACTATTTAGCCCAATAAGGAAGTGACAAATTCATTATGGAGTTAAATCTTTGCACAGAGAACTGTCCTGGGGTCAGTTCCCCATTATGTCTGGAGCATCTACATCACTAATGGCTGTGGATGTTCAGATGCTCCTGGGATAACAAGGTTTGGAAAGGAGATAAACACAGCAAATGTGTTTGAACAGGAGATACTGTCGTGGCTCAGTCCCACACAGTTACTTGCTCACTCCCCCGCCCCAGTGGGATAGAGTGGAGAATCAGAAGAAGGTGATTTTTTTCTGTGGGTTGAAATATGAACAGTTTAATAATTAAAATTCAGTAAAATATACTACTAGTATCCTGAAGTTCAGTAGAGCAGACTTTAGCCTCTTCAGGGATCTGCTGTCACAGTCCTTTCCACAGAACATATTCCATTCTTTCCCAGAGATGAAGCTTTTCTATCCAGTGCATGTTTTAGTTCCTGCGCTCTGGAGTTCACACATAGCACTTGGTTCCTGTCTTTGCTGGAGGCTTTAGTTTTGTTCCTGTGAATGTATTTGACTGCTTCCTGGCCTACACATTTTCTCTACTGTTTGATAGTGGATGTGAATTTAACCAGAGGTGTATGGGTGCAAGTGGAGGAACCTTGTGTAAGTGCTCCCTATTTTTCACTGGACCACAACACTTGCCTCTTTTGTTAGCCTTGTTTTAGCTGCCCGCTCTTGCGCTTCTCCCTCAGTGCATCAGACACTTCATTTCTCTCTTGCAGTACTCAGCTGATAAGCATTTTCGCTCTTCACCAGACAGCGTGTGTGCTTGTCAGCTGCCAGCCAGCTGATCATGATTAGATTGTAGTTGTGATAGTGGCTTCCTGTCTTTCAGGCCTAAACAGATGGTGTGCTGCTCCCAGCACAAACTTTGACTTTCACAGTGCTTCATGGATTGCCCAAATGGCAGTTGTGGAATCTGCACATGTAAAGCTTTTCAAGGGGACCCTTGCAAGGCAGAGGTGCAATTGTGTCCTCTAAGGACCCAGCAAAGTTGTACCCACTTCAGAGGAGTGCTGGGATGCTTTTGTTTGCTGGATGCAGTCCTCCAAACTACACTTCTGTTCCCCAGTTCTTACGTCTGTTGCTGATATACTCTCAGTGTCATATTTAGGCTTGATATTTTAGAGAACAACTACTGTCATGTCTGGTAAAAGGTGCTACTTTTGAATTTTATGTTACAGGACCAGTAAGGGGCAAAGGAAAGGCCTGATAATGGATTTGCTCGCAGGATTTCCAGACTTCCTTTTTCCTGGGACAGTTTTCCTTTCTAACATATTAGGTTTTCCTATCTAGCTGCTGTACAGGGTAACCTGATGTGGCTCCTTCTGTCCTTGCCATATTTGGTCTTGCATCAGTGACAGGAGCTTCCTGTGCCTGAGGTGCCGAGGAGGTGGGAGGGTCTGGTGGTGATGGAGCTGTCAGAAAGGGGCTCCCCTGCACAGTTCAGCAGACTTGGCAGCATCCTGACTGCTGTGTGAAGATCCGTGAAATGAATGATCATCAAACATGGCCACTGCCTGCCAAAAAGTAACACCTCTCAAGCACCTCATTCTTTAACAAAACAGCTCCTTCTCATGAAATAATCAGCTTTCATCTCTTAATTTATTGCACTTCATGAGAACAACTGGCAGCCTGCTCACATGTGCCAATTTATTAACTACATCTCATTTACTAACTGGTAACAAATTCTTTTTACTTGTAGCTGCCAAATACAAATGAGGTTGGGCTTCAGAGCTGCCCAGGTGCCAGGCAGCTTCCTTGGCCCATTTGTCCTTGTGTCAATGGCAGAGTCACTCTGCCACTAATAAACCTCTCTTCTGATGGTCTCTGCTAGACATGAGCAGGTGGCTGAGCCCAGCTTAAGGAATACAGGAGGAAGACCTCACAGAGACCCATCTCTGTGCTGAGCTGGAAGGGGTCTGTTCCAGCACAGAAGAGCGTATCACCAGCACTGGCAATCGTTTCTTCCAAACTGTGTGCCCTGCCCAAATGACAGGGAGAGAGGAAACAGCCTTGTAGCAGGCCACTTCTGAAGGGCAGCCATCAGCCATGGCCTGTGCCCCATACTGACGCACATCTCTGTAGTGACACAACAACGGAAAGAATGATGCCCTGTGAGCTGTGTGTGAGGCACAGCAAGGCTTGCCCCCATTACACAAGCTTCTGACACGGGCCACCCCCTCCACTGCCTGCCACAGCGGCAGGACAGCTCCTGTCCTCAGGACAGACTGCAGACCAAAGGGGACAGGCAGACCCCAGGTGGAGGCTGAGGGGGAAGAGGCATCTATCAGCAGGTCTCCATCCTTGGAGGGCTTGACAGGGTGCCCAGACTGCTTGCTTTTCTGAGCCCTTCCTCTAGCTCTCCCGTAGATAATTGTCCCTGGGTACACCCTGTTGGCTCAGCATCTCCAGCTGCTCACTGGGGCAGCAGCTTGGGCGTTCTCTGCTCCCCTTAAGTCCTGTGACTATGTACAGTTCCCTGACAGGGAGTAAAGTGACTTTGCTAAAACAGCCCTGTTCTTGTTCCTCAGAACAGGATCACTCTGCTGGCACTCACTCTCTGCCAGGAAACCATCCCTGTCCAGAACACAGTGGTGCCTCTTAGCAGAGGCTTTGGCAGGATGCCAACAGGCAGGTTGAGCTTTGAAATCTCCAGGCAGCACCAGTCTGCAGAGAGTGTTGGCTGCTTCTTCATACCTGTCTCCAGGTTGAATGGTTTCTCCCAAGCAGGAAAAGTAACGATAAAGATAATTCTTTTAAAATTGCTGCTGGATAAATCAAACTAACTACTGAGAGTTAATTTGTCTGACCATAAAGTAGATTCAATAAGTGTAAAACAAAACTAATTGGTTCTCTTCCATACAAATTTAATCATACTATAAAATGTGATCAATGCAAATAAAAAGCTTTGAGTAGGTTAAGTGTCAAGAATCTATAAAGGAAAAAATGTGCTTTCTTGCAGGAATTGAAAACTGGGTAGGTTTCCATCTCTGTATTAACCATCCCATGATGCAGACCCAGTCCAGACACGCTGGCGTGTGTGTCATGTGCTGCATGTGTCACAAGTAACTTGTCCCTTGGTCTTTGTAGTTTCTATATTTACACAGGTTGAAGCTGTTGGTGGGATGATACGTGACTCTTGGGAACACTGTGCTTAGGCACCAACCAGGTGAAACACAGTGAGCACAATACCAGCCAGCAGCCCTCACCTGTGCAGGGTCTGCCATGGCAAAAAGGCACCTGACACCTCCCAGAGACCCAAACGCAGACCCTGTCCCACAGCTGATGCCAGGCTTGGGGTGCACCCAGAGCACCAGGACTTCTGCTGCTTGGGCTCTGCTGAACCCCTGCCCCCTTCCCTTCCCACTAGGGAGTGGTGGCATAGCTAGCACCCCATGTCCTCACCCACAGGAGCCCCCTTTTCTGAGCTCTGCAAAATCACAAACAGCCACTGGCTGGTGATTTATGGATGGCCCTGCCAGGTCTTGTCAGAGGGCTGAGGCACTGCCTGGGGCTCCACGGCTCCCTCCATACGGACTAGCTTCAGCTGGGGTGGGAAGGAGCACCATGTCAGCACCTGGGCCTGTCTGGGGCAGTCTGTGCCAAGAGCCTCTTCAGCTGAGGGGAATTGTCAAGGCAGGCATCTGGTGAAGTAAGGAGGTTGCCAGGAACGAGCCACAGCTCCGCCACAGCATCCTGACAGGGGTTCAAGGAGAACAGAATGCAATCAGCAAACTGAAATCTTATATATGAATGCATTGCAAGGCCTGCTGTGAGAGGCTGACATGGGCTGTAGTTATGGTGATGGCTGGAGCGTGGTTGGGGTTGCTGCAGTTGCTGCTCATGTGAGAGCTGTTGCCTCCCTCTAATCTGCAGCTTGCCAAGAGCTGACAGCTTTTCTGAACAGCACTGCCTGTTTCCCCATGTGGATGTCCAGCTTGGACATGGGGAAAGCACCTGCATCTTGGCAGAACAGAGTGATTGGGAGGGAGGGAGGGAAAGGAAAGGAGCAGCCTGAGACTTCTGGGAAACTAAAGGATGATATTCCAGCACACAGAGTTCCTGCTGTGGAAATTGTCAGCTGGGCTGGGAGAGAGAAATACCAAAGCTGGAGATGAGGAAGAAGAGCTGTTATAACACTTCTCCCAGCCCAGGGCTCCTCACCAGCAGTACTAGGGCTTCAGGGGTTTGCTTGGAGGGTAGGAGTTGCAGCCACTCCCCACAGCTGCCTTCCCATTGCAGCTCCCAAGTCAGAAGTGCTGGAGCACCCTCCAGGGATGTGGAACCCTGGGGGCACTGGGGCCCTCAGGGTGGGCATGCCTGTGCTGCCTTGCATGGGGCTGGAGACAGCCCTGCCTGGGCGGGCTGGGGACCTGGGATCCCCCTCTTGCCCTGCAGTGGCTGCAGGAAGGATCCATGGAGGAAGCACTTGGCTTTCAGTGAGCTTTGTGTTGACTGCTGCAGCACCATCATGGAGGTCTCTGAGATCCCAGGAGGGATGGGGCATAGGAGGGCTGGGGTCAGTCCCCTGTCAGTCCCAGAGCCAGGGATAGTCCCTCTCCTGCACAGGAGGGAGGAGCAGAGGAGCCCTGCGGAGCCACAGTGGGTACCTGTTACCTGGGGTGGCAGTCGTGCTGGTTTGTCTTCTGCTGCCCCACCATCAGCTGCAGCCTCTGAGTTTCCAGTAGAATCACAACTGGGATCCTCTTGCTGTGCCAGGCACCTTGGAGAGCCTGTTTCCCCTCACCCGTTTCTCCCTCCTCCCCAGATTTTGAGGTTAAGTTCTAGTATCTCATAAAACATGGTCACGACATAATTTCAGCCTGCAGAAAGCCCTTTCCATGCAAGGGCCAGGATCCATGCAAATTGCTGCTGTAAATCTCCATCTACAATAAGGAAACTTCACATGCTGACAGTTTATTTGAAAAATACCTAATATCGCTTAAATAATTATTTAATGCAGACAAATGGAAAAGAGAACATCCATATGCTGCATTAATATGCTGCATTATAATAAATTACACTTGCAACTTGCTGGGCAGTAGCAACAGCACAAACAAAGGACTCCACTATGGCCTGGGGAAGGACAATTCACCTGAGGAGTCACTGCAGGAAGGCCCTGCCAGGTGCTCATGGTGTTGAGGGGCAGGCTAAGGAGGGATGAGAACCCTCTGCAAGCCCAATTGATACAGCATTGTTGAACCTGGTGGAGTAAATAACCCCTTTATTCTGTTGCCTGTCCCACCTGGGGCTGGTGCTGCAGGGAGCTGGCAGGGGCTGTGAGCTGAGGGGCACCACTGCCCAGCAGGAACGGTGGGGAGCAGGAGAGCGGGTGACCCACACAGGCTCTCTGGGCATCACCTCCCAGAGGTGTGCGTCACTTGCCCACACTGCCTGTGCCCCCCAGCAGGGTGTGTGGGCTCTCAGCATACTGGGCTCACTTGAAGTTTTGTCCTGCTGCCTGTGCCCCCCAGAAGGGTGCAGGGGCTCTCAGCGTGATGGCAGAGCCTGGGTTCACACGCAGCCTCATCCTGCAGGCTGGCAGAGGCGTTGGGCTGTTGCTGCAGCCTGGAAAGAAGTGTAAAAGAGCGTAGGGAGGCAAATGGCTCCCTGTGAGTGGAACAGGCTTTCGACATCAAGGACATTGCTCTGCCATGAGCCAAGCCTGTTTCCTTCTGGAGCTGCTCCTGCAGCACATTCCCAGGCTGATGTCGTGGGTTTTGTAAGTGTAGCTCTCAGTGTTTACTTTCTTTGAGCTCTGTGGTCAGTGATTGCTTACAGGTTTTTGCTTTGCTTTATATGCTCAGTGGTATTTGGGAAAGTGTGCAGATCCCCTCCATGAGCTCTGACAGATTACAAGGGCTGCACTCGAATGAGCTCCTGGTGTTCGACCGTGTCAGCCGCACAGCGGCAGGGCTGCAGAGACGCACCTTAGCATAACAGAGGATAAACACCGCGGCAGAGATGGAAGTGGCAATAAAAAGTAAAATGTGGAGTGCCTGCCCTTTAAAATATATTAAGCAGTTTATAAATAAGCTCTGTATTTTTAGGATGTATGTGGAATTGTTCAGCCTGTAGCCCTTGAAGAATCTGACCTTGAGGAAAAGAAATGCATTTATAAGCAGCTTTCAAAATGTTCTGAGAATGGTCAGACAGGACAATCGCTCTTGCTTATTATTTCAGCAGTAGGTGGTGTGTTAGGCTGGTGTGGTTTGGGAAACAACTCAAGCTCCAGCCTTCTCTTCTTCTCAAATAACCTCAGTGTGGGGCTAAAAATACCAAGTGTCTGGTGAGATTTCCAGGGATCTGTCACTCCTGGCAGTTGGGACAGTCTTGGCAGGGTGGCTGGTGTGCTGGTTCTGACAGCCAAGCTCTGAGAGTGTGAAGCTGAACCAGACAGGAGTGTGCAGCCTGGTTCCCGCCACCTCACTTGGCTGCCAGGTACTGCAAACCTCCTGCCTGGTGAGCTGAGCTGTGCAGGTCTGCTGTGCCAGTGAGGCTCCTGCCTGCACCCTCCTCCTGGTAGTGCATCTTCCAGGATGTGGGGGCCTAGGCTGTGCTGTACTTCCTCTCCAAGTGTGGTTGGGACATGTATCTCCCACCTCTTGTGGAAGGGCCGCAGCATTTTGGGGTGAGCAGGACTCTGCTGATACTAGAGCTGTTCTTCTTTGTGTTGGGTACTCAGCTTTTTGGTGGGGAGAAGGGAAGAGCTCGTAAGCAAGGGACACTGTGGGGAGCGGGGAGAGGTGGGTTTTGGTTTTTGTTCTGGTGAATGCTGAGGAGTCAGATGCTTTCTCTGGACATATAGAAGTTCTGGCCCAAAATGGCAAAAGCTTCTGCCTTTGCCAGTTTGGGCCAGATGCTTCTGTTTTCAGGCAGCCTGGGGTGAGATCCAGGTCTTGTCTTCTGGTGCAATAGCCGTCTTTCTAAAGGATGCATGGCATCCTCCCAGCCTCTCTTTTCTGGACAATATGGAAAACAGTGGCCCTGCAGCTTCCTTTAAGGGTACTGAGCAAGCAGAGCTGTAAGGTGAGCCGTAGCCTTCCTATTTTAAATCTGTTCTTAGAGAAAACACATATGATTCCCTGTCTGGAGGAATAACCAGCAAATCGATCCCTGTGCGTGCTGATGCAGGGAGCCAGAAGCTCCATGTACTCTGAGCTCTGGCCGAGAAAATGTAAACAGACTTCCGTTTTATGTCTGACCAAGGAGATGTAAACCAAGCAGTTGTTGAAGTCTTTTAAATATTTTGACATTTTACAATCCATCAAGGCCTTTAATTGTATTTTGAGTGAGTTGTTCTATATGTAAATACCAGTTAATGTTGAAATTGTTTATAGCCAAATTGTCTGTTTATGCAAATTGTGTTCCAGGATCAGAGAGCTTCTGTTGTAGAATAAACATGTCTGTTTTATTTAATGCTGGAAATGTTTCCTTTGGCTGCTGTGGCTCTCATCAACAGCCACCAACAGTGGCTCTGCAATGCTGCTGGCATGGGGGTGAGTGTCAGCCTCCTCCTAGGGCAGGGAGGTGTGACAGCTGCTCCAAGTGCTCCTGCTGTGAAGGTGGCTCCCTGAAGCAGGTCCCCTGGGATGGTGTTCTGTCTTCAGTGCCTGTGGGCTCTGGTACACCCTGCGAATCCTGGGGAGCCTGATGGCTCCCTCTGCTCAGTCCAGACTGGGGTGCAGGCAGAGCCTTCTGTCCAAGGGTGGGGACCTGGATCCCCAGGACTCCCTGGGATTCCTTGGTCTGGCTCATGTGTTAATTTGAGGTTCTGGTGCAGAAGACAGCTGACACTAAAAACCAAACTCTTCCTGCTGGGTGTGAAGTACAGAGAAATCAGCATGCTGCTCCTGCCTGCACTGCACCCAGGCAGTAATCGAGATCATCACCTGAAGATAAATGTCTTCCTGCCAGTGCACAGAAGAGAGGAGCAGTTACTGAGGGCTTTGCCTCCAGGTTTATAATCATGGGGAAACACATGCGAATTAATGGATCACCCTGATAGGAGTAAGTCATGCAGGAGCATTTGCAGGCTGCAACTCAGACACACGATGTCTGATCTGCAGGCAAGGAGCGAGTTCAGTCATGCCTGTGCGGCCTCTAGCAGAGGCTCTGACTGAGTGCATTTGTCTCTGAGCTGGCCTCTGTGCCCAGACCACGCTCCTTTCCTCTTGGATTTTTCAGTCTGACAACGCTGTTGATCTGGCCTTTGTGTTCGTTTCATGCCAGCATTTCTCAAGGAATGCTGCAGAGCAACAGCATCTGCACAGCCTGAAGTTGGGCTCCCATATTATTTCTTCATTAATATTTGTTGTCCATAAATATATATTCACTCCTATTAATCACAATATCACCGATTACCAACCATAAATTCTAACTGTGGGGAATATTTCAATCCAGTTTTATTAAGAAGTGATTTTTAAAAATGTTGGTAAGGCTTTTAGCCAGTTACATGCTACTAAATATTTAAATCTGTATCTCTTGCTGCATGCTGAATTACACCAAGGGGATATTTAATGTTTCCATTTCTCCTGCATAAATCTGTGAAAGATTGACTGGAAGAAAAATGCAGTCACGAACAGCCCACATACGTGCTGAACACTATCTTGTGCCACCCGCCCGCCGCTGGCAGCAGTCCTGGAGGGGGGCAATGGCCTCCCGCAGTCATTCTGGGGTCACCATGCTGCACCAAGCGAGGCCAGGGCTGCTGGGGCCAGGGATATGGCAGAGCCCTCTCAGCCACCAGCCATCCTGGTCTGGCACGTGGCAGCTGCTGTCAGAGCCAGGAGCTATGAGCACCAGGAGGCCTGTTACCCACGGGTTTATTGTTTGACCGTGTGCCTGGTTTACGATATGAAAAGCTTTCGACAATTAAATGGTACTAATATTAACCACTCCCGCATGGGCTCTAACAGTCTCCTCCATCAAAAGTGTGATTAGGAAATTAATTCATCTGGAAGGGATTGGCATGCGGTGTTAAATGATGGAATAATGGTTTTATTTTATGAAGGCTGAGCCCTTTGCTGTGTGGAAAGAGGAGGCCTGCCCCATGGCTCTTGCATGATGGCTATGGCGGCAGCTAAATGTGGTGGGAGGACGGAGCCCTGGTATGGTGCTGGTTGCAGGTTCCCAGGGTGAGGCGAAGGCTGGTCAGGACATTGCCGAGTCTGCCAAGGCGAATGGTCTGCCTGGGCCTGCCTCATGGCTGCGTGGCTTCTCGTGGTCAATGCAGAACTGAGGGCTCTGCCCCACTTGAGGGGCATCAGCTGGTTGCTGCTCCATTTTGTGGCTCCACATAGTGCTTGTAACACTCAGAGAGGCTTGGAAAAAGTAGTTCTTGAGGAGGCCGCAGGGCAGTGATGGTGTCTGCTCTTGGCCAGAGAGGAGCCCCTGGGTGCCCTCAGCAGATCTCCTGTGGGCACACGGGTGGCGAGTGCTGTGGCCACCAATGCGGGCCAGCCCGGAGGCATTCCTGGCACTGTTCTAGCCCACTGGAGGCTGGTGAGCTCAGCACACTACAAATGGCAATTCACTTCTGATGAGCGTTAAAGTCCATCGAAGCCTGCTGGCAGCTGACTCTAAAAAGCTGTTATTTGCTTCTGAAAAGCAATCCGAGATTGTCCTTAAACGGCCCATTTGGGAATAAGTGGGGGCTGGGGCTGGGCTGAGGGTTCCCTCTCGGCATTCCCTTCCCCTGCTGCTCCTCTCCCCATTTCTTTTGTTCCCATTTCCTGAACTGTTCATGGTTTGTGGTGGGTCTCAGAAGCTGAACCCCGCACAAGGAGCAGCCCCTGTCCTGCCACTGCCAACTGTGTCCCAAGCCTATTCCCAGTTCTGGCTCTGCAGCAGGGCCCCAGGTATAGCTGGCAAGGGGAGGATGATGCTCTGTGTGTCTGTGGAAAACACACACTGCCAAACAAGCTTCCCCGTTGAGGAAAAGAATGAGATAACTTCTTTTCACCCCTGGAAAGGGAGCTGGGGTCTGGCAAGCTGGGAGTGGCAGCCCCTCTGCACAGTGGTCAGCTGGCCAGCGAGGCAGGGCTGTCTCTATGGCCGTGGGTGCTGGGGACTGTGTGCCTGGGGCAGCACGCACTGCCCACTGCAGCAGCATATCCTGGCTGCTTCCCATCTCCCATCCTGGTGGAGTAAGCGAGGGAGGGAGGGCACGGCCTCTGCAGTGGGCCTGCTGTGCTCGCAGAGCTGCTGTTGTTGGAAACAATAGGGGACTGGAGGCTCCTTCAGCCTTGGAGGAGTCACCGTCTGAGTACTGGCACCAAGAATATGCATATTGTGATTTAACCCCTTCTATTTCTCCATTGATTTTAATTAAGTTCACTCACTCTTGCCAAGCCTAGGGAACACAAACAAAAAATTGAAAATGCTGGAAGTCAGGTTGCTTTGTGCTTGAGTCTTTCCAGCCTTCTGGAAAACAGAGGGAAAGGGGCTTGCATCACCACGCGGGCATTTCCTGTGCTTCGCTGGTCCCCAAATAATAAACATAAAATTAAAATCCTGTTAGGAGAATCACAAAAGCTATTATAGCTCAGCAGCTGATATTGACTGTGATCAAATCTTTTATGTGATTTCACAGCATTCTGGGCTGCTCATGGGCACACCTTGATCATATTAGCTCTGGCTTGGTATTTTTTTTCCTCCCCCAATGAAACAGAATAAAAAGAATGACAAAAAACCCCAATCTAATCCTGCTATAGCAATTTGTGTTGTACTTTTGCTATGAGCAGCAGTGTCTAGTGCTGCTGTGTGGCCTCTAAAGACAGGCCTCTGGGAGCACGTGCTCACTCCAGCAGTGGATGTGCCGGCCCCATCCTGCTCACCACAGATGCTGCTCCCTGGGAAAGCCCATGGGGCCCCTGGACAGTGAGGGTGTTACTGCCTGCATCGTGTCCATCACTCAGGGCACACCAGTGATGCTGCTGCTGTACAGGGAGTGGCAGGGATGCTCTGTAGTGCCCCTTGCATGGAGTCATGAGCGATGTACTGCTGCAGCCTACAACTTTTAAACAATCTTTGCACATCTCTTTTGAATATTACGGGCGAGCAGAAGTAGTCCCCAAAAATAACAACACTTAAATAAGAAACTGGTTTAAAGAACCTACATTAAACAGTTATCTATCTTCATGCTATTTTTCAAAAGTTAGACTCATTCTTCATACTACATAGGGTGATAAGAGGATAAAGGTACCTCTTATTCAACTCTAATTTTAATTAATGTGGTCATCAAATTGGATATGAAGAATTAGGAAACCTCAGCAAAAATTCTGAAGGGATATAAACCAGGACAATTTACTGTTTGCCAACCTGTGCTCTCCTCTAGTCGTCAGCAGTCATGGTGACTTGGTTTCTGATAGATGTCTGGAAATACCTGCAGTAATCTCTTTACACAGTTTAATGACCTTGGGTCATTCACTTTTTGAAATATTTTAGCTACTAGGGAATAAAAATAGCCAGATTGTTACAATTACACTCCAGAAGGTCATATCCATCTCCCTTTGGCTAAAGGTTTGGATTCCCTCAAAGCTGTGCCCCTCCAGTGAAAGGTGAGCCTGGCTAGTTGAACCTGCTGTGCGCCTTGCCCAGGTGGTAACTGGTGAAATGCCAGGGAGGATGTTGTGTGCCATGGATCTGGCCACAGGCTGTTGGGTATCAATCAGCTGCCCTGGGGGACAGAAACCCACCACATTCCATGTTCTCACTACTGAACCCACTGGCTATTTCAACAGAGCAGGAATTTAATTGCTCCCAAGAACAGGGTTAAACACACAAGAAAAGAAGCCCATGGAAACAGGCCAGGAATGGAGCCATGCGCAGGGTGACAGGTGACAGGGTGCACGGCAAGGGGCTGTCCTTCCCTGCCTGTGTGTCACCCATGGTCAGAGCTGTCCCCTGTGGGCTGGTACACCTGGGTTCAGCATTACAGGAATTAGGCAAAGCTACTTGAGAAAAGCTGCCTGGGGCAGCTGCTGGGACAGAGCTCGGGGACACCAGAAAGAAGCAGAAGAACTGTGGGTGCTGCAGGCAGCCCAGTCTGTCCTTGGCCCGCTGAGGTGTTCCCAGGCTCCCTGGGACAGCAGATGCCAGCAAAGAGCAAGGGTTGGGTGACAGCCAGATCCCCACCATGTGTGAGCTTGGCACTGGCAGGAGTGAAGTGTGGGCTGGAGACCGCTTCCATTTCCTCCTGGATGTGACTTCCCTGAGTGCCTGCCATGTGGCATAGAGAGTGAGGGGCACCCTCAGCTGGCTGGCAGTGCTGGCAGGCACAGGCTGAGCCTGAGCTTGAGGCCGAGGAGAAGGAGCACAGTGAGATGGTGCTGATGGTCCTGCCCAGGAGTTTCAGTGTCATGGATCATGCATCAGTTACATTATTCTAAAAGGGTATAATGACATAGTCTCAAATAAGTCACATCTGGAGGGAGGGAGGTGATCTGGCTCCTCCTGGCTGCAGGTTCTTCCATCAGAGCTTATCACCCCGAACTCATGTTGCTCCCCAGCTGGTCCCCAATCTGGGTGTCAGGGCTGGTTGGTGCTTCTCCATCTGGGGAGGGTTGGTCTTCCTCCCCCAGACTGTGGGATTCTGCATCAGGAAGCACTGATCAGGGCCACTTGCATCCCCTCTCCTAGAGTGGCTGGCTTGGCATTGGAGCAACAGTGGTGTGAGTGTCCCAGCCCCTCAGTGGGGCCAGAAGGGCTGGGCTGGAGGTCTGTACAGAGCTGTGTTGCGATGAGGAAAGGAGGGTCCAGAGCCTCCTTGCTCCTTCAGAACACTTTCAGAGTGTTCGCTGAATGCAGATGCATATGTGAAATGCAGACAGGTCTGTGTTAAACCTGCCCCAGCCCTCTCAGCAGTGCAGTGCCTGGAGCATGTTTGCTTTGCAGCAGCTCTTTTGCTGACTGCTGAGCATTGCTGGTCTCAGAGGTGGCTGATGAGGGGGCAGTCAGAGCCCCTTTAACCAAGGGGGATAATGGGAACCTCTTAGAGCTGCCAGGAAAGCAAACATGTGCCAAGGTTTGCTATGTTTGATCCTTTTCTCTCTGTGGTGATGATCAGCTGGAGGAATGACCCTCATGGGCTTGGCACAGACTGTTCTGCTGTATTTCATGTTTGTGTTGGCTGTAAGACGGCGCTTCCAAACCAGGGCAAAGCCCAGCCAGTGTGGCTCATGTCAGCATGCTATGGGCCTGTTGTCTGGTGCTGTAGTCTCTGGTACCGTTGTCACTGATGAAAGTGGCCTGAGAATAAGGGTGTCCCTGGACTATGATAATCCAACCAAACTATGAGTGGTTTTGGGGAGAATTTGATGCTCTGTGTGGTACCTGACACCTTGCTGGCCTTGTGCCCAGCGACGGCACCCACCACACCAGGGCATGGTGACCACATCTGTCCTTGCAGTCCTGGGCTTACCCTGCCATCATGGCAAACCCTTATTTATGCTTTCAGATCCTGCTAACTCACAGATAATTAATGTCAGGAAGCTGACATGGTGCCGTGGCTAATAGCTCAGCAAAAGGAGACACATTTGTCAATTAGCAGCTATTTGATCTGACAGTACCAGAAAAGGGCAGATCTAACTGCCAGCCCCGCCATCTCATCCCCCCTACCCACCAGCTCGTGGTGTTTAGATCAGGCATGTGTCAGGGCTCAGGGTGGGAACTTGGAGACCACTGGAGGATGGGAAGGACCCACAGGCTTTGCCCCATGCTTGTTGCAGCTTCATTGAGTCTGGTCCGGGCACAGAAAGCCTGCCAAGGGGCAGAGGTGTGCACTGGCATCCAGCATTGCCCCGTCATCCCAACATGGGGACAGGGTGGAATAGCAGAGAATCCACTGCAGTGACAGACCACCCCTTCCTGGGAGGTAAGCTGTGTTCCTCTGGAGAAGCCCACGTTATGAATTTTGCAATATTGGTAAAGTATTAAATTAGAAAGAGACCTCAGAGCAACAGAGAAGTAATATCTGCATATGTGAGGGCCTCCAACTCTAGGCACAGCAATATTAGAGGATTTGTGATGTTTAACGCTATTCTTTCATCTTGGGGCTGAGGCTGTAAAATGAGACACCACGATTCACCTGAAAATAAAAACACGTGGAGGATGGGTATATCTGCTGTAATCCCTCTGGAGCGATTGTCAGTGACCCAGCCTGTTTGCTGCCGCAGCTGTGACTCTTTCACCCGCACAGCATCCAGCAGCTCCGTGCGCACTGGGACTGGGGATTGCTGACCGGCTGGTCAGCTCGCAGGATGGTCTGGGATGCAGCTCCCTGTGCTGGACCATTTGCAAGTGAAGCAGAACCCCAGGGTCTTCCCTCTCCTCAGGCCGCTCTGTCCTTTGCAGCAGTGGGCGCTTCCGTGGCTGTGGTACTTTCCTCTGCCAGTCTCCGAGGGACATTGGTGTCAGCAGCTGTCTTTTGCTTTCCCATAGCAGAAGACTCTGATTACAGCCAGTCTCGTTCAGAAAATTGATGCTTTAATACTCAGTCTTGTCCGATGAGGGCTGTTCCTACAATAACATTTAATTAAGTGCTCTGGCTCTCTGTCTGTGATGCACCACTGATCTGCATAGGTGCACTTACCTTCATCAGCTGTTTTAAAACCAGCTTAACTGAAGCCAGAATACACTGTAAAATTTATGGGCTGTTCCCTCCCTTTTTAATTAGCATCCTAAGTGTGTGACGAGAGGCCTCGGGCCAGGGGAAGGAGCCATTGACTTATTTACTGGTAGGTGTCTTGCTCTGCAGCCTGGTCCAGCAGCATGCCCCCTAGATGGAGCTCTGCAAAAACATTTGGAAGCCAGAAAACAGAACTCTTCAGTTGCCCTGCAGCCCTGCTGTACTGGTCATCAGGAAAATCTTGGGTTTGACCTCTGTGCTGGGGTGGACAGGAGCTGATCCCATGGTCTGCAGGCAGAAGTGGGATGGGGCAGCCTCAGTGAGGTGAGAGCAGATGGGTGCTGCAGGGCATCCACCCCATGGGTGACGGCTGAGTGGTGTCAGCAAAGAGAAGCTGGTATTGGCAGCGGCCAAGCTGGACTGTGCTCTGCCAGCAGAGCAGCCCTGCAGCCAGCACTGTGCTCTCTGCTCTGGCCCTAGAGACTCTGGGCCATTCCTCAGTTCCAGGGCTGTTTTCCTGAAGCCCCCAGTGCTGCTCTTCTTCGTCCTCTGGGCCTGCAGGAGCAGGAGGATCAGCATTTGCTTTCTTCATGGTCAGCTCTTCAGCACCAGAGCCCCCTTGTTCCTTCTGTGAGTGCCCCCTGGTACACCAGGCTCTGGCATTGAAGGACTTTGCTCCAGGGATTATGGAATGATGGCATCACAAGCACAGTTGTTTTCTGGAAGTGGTGCTGCCTTTGTGCCTGAGCAGTTTCTTCCTCGCTGTGCCCTGATCATCCCTCCTGCCCTCAGCCCCCAGCTCTGCTGGTGCCTCTCTTTCACTGGCTCTCTGTGCAGACTCAGCTTGTAACTCTGGCTAATGAGTGGTTGACCCCAAGATGGAAACTGAACTTTGATGCAAAATCTGGCATTTCACAGGTCCCAGATTAGAGGAGATGACTCTGCTTATCCACCCTGAACTCCTGCCAAAGACATGCCAGAGCAGGAGGGGTGAGAGGAAGCACCTGCCCAAGAGGATCTGCAACAGAAGAGCTAGAAATGAAAGCTAGAGTCCAGGGCACCCTGGATATTTGAAAGCCCAGCAAGTGCAAGAGGCAGTCAACTGAGCAAAGTGACGGGGATGTCCCTCCTGATGATCCTTCCATTATCAGTCAGAAAATCTTAGACTGTGAAGTAGCAAAAAATTCTAAATGACTGGAAAAGAAGGCTGTCTGTGTCATTGCATGAAAGGGAGATGAAGAGAGATGAAGCCCAAGTGTCTGCACAGCTGATAAGCCTGTGGAGGAACACAGGAAGAAGCCAGGGGGGTAAGGGCATAGGGGGGCGCAGGACTGAGGCAGAGGAGAGCACGTGTGGTCACTGCTGGCTCTGCAAACAGTGAGACACTGCCAAAGGCCTGGAAAGTAATGCAGTTTGGCATTAATGCATCCAGACAGGGGAGGCTGAGGATAGGGCTGGGAGCAGGAATGATGCCGCAGGAAGGAGTGGTGGGCCCAAGATGCTTCCTGGGGTTCCCCAGTACTGGACCTCCCTGGAAATGAGAAGCGTAGAGAACAGAGACCATGGCAGGAAAGGTGGTCTGGGGTGCAGGAGAAGGAGAAGCTCAATTCTTATGCCTAGTTTGGAAGGATATTAAACAAGTTGCTTCTTTCTCTTTTGCTGCCTCTTGGGTCATTTTGGGTAACCACTCTGGAGACAACTGGTATGAATCTCCATCAGGCAGAGCTGCATGAAGCTTCTTTGGCATCACTTGCAGTGCACAAAGACTGGTGCAACCAACTTCTGTTTTCATGAGTATCGCACCAAGGTTGGTGGAGATTTTCCTCCTGAGGTACTGAGCACTTGAGTCCTGGGAAGTGTCCAGTGTCTGGTCTGGAGTGCTTGGAAGAGCAGGGCATCTGCCTTCCTGGTGTGGTGTGAGTGGTATGGCACTGTGGTGCCTCATGACCAGCTGATGCTGGCCGGTCTTTCTGCCTTACCTGTAGCCTGTGCCAGTGCAATGACCCCTTTGGTTTCACATGCACTAAATTCACTCACAAATCTTGTATATATATAAAAAAGACATATGTCATAATATCAGCTAGTTGAGCATTCCCCAGTGAAAATGAAATGCTGCTGCGCCTCAGAAGTGCTGGTTCTGGATCATTTGTCTATTAAATATTTGGCAAAGTCTGAAGCCCTTGCTGCTCAGCCCTTTCCAGGCCCTGGGTGGAATCCTGTTCCTTCACCTACAAAGGCAAAGCATCCCATGCAAACATGTTCTAGTTGTCCATTGGGATCTGGGCTGGAAGTCTGCAGGGCAGAGCTCCTGTCAGAGGCCCTGTCTCCTCGACTGGGGTCCATCCTGTGATAATGCTACTCACAGAGAACACAGATCTCCTCCGCCTTGGCTTGGGGGCTTGGAGTTTTTATAAACCCGAGAAATACATGAATTCTGCTGCCTTGACAGATAGTCAGGAAGATGTTGGATCAGCTGCTGACCCTGGGGAAGTGGCAGAGCTCAGTACAGTGCTCAGAGAATCCCCAGAGGGCTCGAGCTAATGCATTTGACTCATACATCAGGAGCAAAATGTTCTGCTGCCTCAGAGTGTCGCTGGGAGAGCGAGGGCCAGGGAGCTGTGTCTACCCTGGTTAACAGGCAGGAGCAGGAACGCATATGTCACTCCAGACAGCTATTCCTGCTGCTGCTTCTGTGCCTCCCAGCACTCAGCTGGTCCCTTTTCTGCTGCCCTTGCCATGAGCTCCCAGGGCTGTGGGTCAGCCTGGTCTCCCTGTTGTGGGTGCCCTGCTCTGAACAGGACATGTGGTGCACTTATCCCTGACCCTGCCTCAGCAGAGGCTCTTCTTGGGGAAGCTGGAAGCTGCAGTTGCAGCTGGTGGGGCTCCGAGAGGTGGCTGAGTGCAGCTTCTGTTCCTGGACCCCCATTCCCATGGAGACAAGAGTGCATGGCAGCAGTGCAGGGCACAGATACTGTGACCTTCCTCACAGTCTGACTTTTGTACTGATGTGTCTTCACAAATGAAGCTTTGATTCTACCTAAGCTCATGGAGGGTTCTTGTACCACAGCTTGGATGGGGCAACTCGGAGAAGAGGCTGAAGGTGCAACCTGAAGTGAAACCAGGAGCCACACAGCAGCTCAGGGGCTGGGTGGGGGAATTCTGGAAATATTTGACAGAAGCTGCTGATGCCTGAGCTGACAGCAGGGGCTATGCACAGTCCAGACCCCCAGAACCCCTTCCCAGCACTCCCTCATGGAATTTTGATGAGCACATAACACAATTCAAGGCCTAATATACTCCTAGAAAGAAGGAAGCTTTGAAAGATCCCGCCAAACCAACTGCAGAACAGTCAGCTCTTTTAGGCGTTAGTGCCCCTGAGCAGCTGCTGGCAAGGACAGAGGGGACAGGGTTTGCAAGATCAGCTCTTGGCCTTTTTCGGGCACCTTCGCTGCTATGCCAGAAGGAAGAGGAATGTTATAGCTGGAACATTTTGCAGAGGCATTTCTCTTGGCAGGTTTATGATCTTTTCTGCCTCAGCTGGAAAGCCAGCAGGACTGAATAAATCTCCAGGCCAACAAAAGCCCAGGATGTTTTCACAATTGCCAGGTTTTTATTAATTTACAAGTACAGTATTGAATTTCTTCCTTCCTAACAACAGCTTCTACTTACGTGGGGAGCCCTTTGGTATGTTTGGGTGTGCAAAGCCAGTAAAACTCTGCAAGGGTCACATGCCAAATATGTGTGCCATTAATGCCAGTAAACTGCAAAATGTGAGAAGGTGGATTTGGTGCCTTCATTTGTCAGGTCTTGCAGTGCTTTGCAGAAGGAAGGAACTGCCTACTGCCCCCATGCCACAGAAGGCCCTGGCTCTGGGAGCAGAGCTGGCCATGTCACCCAGCTGGTGGGGCATGAGTCTCTTGCACAGCCTGCAAGTTCCACCAGCACTTGGTGCAAACACAGGCTCTTCCTCCATCCCATTCTCTTTAAGTTCTCAGTGTTTCTGGCATAAATACATTCTGGCACCTCCTTGGAAAGGACCCAAGTGTTGCCAGAACCTGAGCAAGCTGATCTATTACTGTGCCATTTCCCACTGCTTCTGGAGTGAAACACCAGTATTTTTATCTATGTTTTGGGACCTGTCAACCCATTCCATAACAAGAGTTAAATGAGCTGCAGAGACCAAAGCAGCAGGGCAGGGGTGCTTTGTGGCTGGGAGATTCTGGGGGGACTTCTGGCAGGACTGTGGTTGCTGCCTGGGCAGGGGTACTTCTCCCTCAACTGAGCTGCTTTCTATCGCCCACTGAGTCAATGGGGGCAGCAAATTGAGCTTGTGTCTGTATTCCCACTTTGGGCCCCTCTGCCACGGCATTTGTCTCCTCTCTGCAGCCCAGGTGCTCCTCGGCCATCGGCACTGTGGAAGCTGTGGCTCTGGCTGCGCATCTGCAGGGAAACACTGGACAGCAGATGTGGCTCAACAACTCTCTCTGCAGAACCGAGGGGACCAGTGCAGTTTTTCAGCTGTTTTCTGTCCCTCAAGAGCTGCAGTCCCAAATGCATCTTTTTTGTCTTAGTGACACAGACCATGATGGAGGGAGACGTGTGTGCAAGCTGACACCTGCAAATCGGGAACAGGTCCTATCCTGTAGAACCTCTTCTCCTTGGGGTCAAGCTGATGAGGCAGATCACACCCTGGGAACACTGTGGGAAGGTGGGATGTGAGATCTGGCCCAGCAGTGGAGTGAGGCCATGAGGCTTCCCACAGCTGATTACTCCTTTTGAAGTCTCCCAAAGCCAGTGTGGCAAGCAGGGCCCTTCCCCGCCAAGTAACAACTAATGGGGAATATCTTTAAGTGATTAAAAAATTTAAACAGGTTAATTATTTCCAAGAAGAGAAAAGAAGAATTAAAATGGCTTCTGTGGGTACATTTAAAATATAATCAATAATTTATCAGAGAATTTTTGTTCAACAATGAGAAATTTAGGAGGCTTGAAACCCTCCAAAATTTTATCTGTCAGGGTAAATGTTTAAATTATTTATTTGACTTCCTGTGACTGATGCTGGGGGAGCAGCACTACCAGCCAGCCCTGGTCCTGCAAGAGCTCTATAGACAGGTGACTTTGACCCATCTATGCACCACTGAGGACCTGCTATCCCTCCCCCTGTGGCCTGGCACAGGACTGGGTTTGCAGTGGGGGCTTGGGACAGGAGCTCAGGGAGCCATTCCCAGGGCAGCACATGGGAGGAAGGAGCCATTCCCAGGGCACTGGGGGGCTTTGGGCAGGCTGAGTGCCAACAGCAGGAGCCCACCCCCCAGGATGTAACTAACCCCTAAGGAATATGGCAAAGTTGAAAATGAAAGAGAAGCAGTTGGAGCTCATCGTCCCCATGAAAAACTCTGTGTCCCACCCATAAAGGAAGGGGTGTCTGAACTGCTCTGAAGAATCCTTCATCATCTGTGGAAATGTGCCTAGTTTTACAGAAAAAATAAATACAGTGAATTGAAAATAAATGGTATTATTAGCAGAAAGGGAGTCTCTAATTAACCAGATATAGTCCATTACTGTAACCTTCAATTCATTAAATTGCATAATTACATAAATCCACTGTTGATGTGCTATTCAGTATATCTGGTATTGTCTTCCTAATAATTAGCTCCATAATTGTCAGTTTGACAGGGTAATTAAAAATGTTTAAAGATGTTGTGTCAGCCTTTTCTCCTTTGCTGAGCTCAGTTGGATGTCTCTAGGAGATGATTTTCTACCCGATTCAACCACAGTTTTGTTTTTGATTTATACCAGTGTGTTACAGGAATGACCGGGCTCATGGATTACTTTGATATTCCTGCTAGGCTGAAAAGAGTAGGAGAAAAATAACTCCAGACGTCATTTTCATTTACTTTTAGGAACTCTGTGGTCCCATCCCCTGGTTCGTGCTACTGGTGATGTGGCTTTCAGTTTTATGGGCAGAGTGTTGTGAAATCTGACATTTGTAGCCCTAAATCTTGGTTCTGTTTGCTGTGTAAAACCTTTCATCCCACATCCATTTTTTATGAAGGGATGGAAAAACGCAGGAAATCCAGGCCATGGCTCTGTGGCTGTGTGTGGAGTGGGCAGCTCAGCCGGTGTGGGCAGCCAGGAGCTGGGCTGTGCCCAGCCACGACAAGGCCTTGGTTGTGCTGGGCTTGGGCACAGGCGTGACGTGATGACGGTGAAATGTCATGGAGAAGCGTTGGTCGTTGTGCCATTGGAGGGGTGTAGGTGGCACGATGCCCCGGGCATGGTGCTGAGGAGCACAGCAGGAACCTGGGACTGATCAGTTAGCAGGGGAGACAGCCCAGGAATGGTGAAGACGAGTCTGGTGCTGTGAATTTGCTTTAACAGAGGTGGTTTCTGGAGTCCTACATGCTGGGAGTTCTGTTGTTTTAGGGCAGTGATTGCCACTTTGGATGGTCAAAACCCTGAGTGGTTTCTCTTTTCAACAAAATAAACCCTAATACTCATTGCTGAGAAGTGATAAATGTATCTATCCTCACACCCAGGAGTTTTGCCAGCTGGGTTTTGGCTAGATGAGAGACTGTTTGTGAAAGCTTTCACAGATTTTTGAAAATAACATGTTTTGAATCATTAAATGAGTGAAGGGATCTGGTCTTCTGGAATACACAGTAATCACATGGAAGTGAAGTTTGAACTTCTTTCTTGGCAAAAAATTTCCAACACTTCTCTCTCTTTCTTATTTTTATATTTGTACTTCTGTTTGTGTTTATGTTTACTTTTGTTGTTGGACTGTCTCTTACACCGTGTTTTCTGCCCCAGCAGGCTCTGTGGAGACCACACACATTCCCCAGTACCTACAGCATTTGGCTGAAGGAGTCCCCTCATAGCCACACGTGTGTCTCCGTGTCCAGATGGCCCTGTTCCATCCCCCTCTAGCCGTAGTTTAGATTCAGTGTTCATAATTGCTTCACTAACAGAGAAACTTTACAATCTGTTGCAGGTCATTATATGCAAACCCATGCCCAAATAATTGATCCCCTGCCATCCAAAATGCAGAAGTGCTTGAGCATTTTGTAATCTTACAGAAAAGGTTTGTATTCGGAGTATTTCAGACCTATATTAAAATATAATTGACACTGAGATAACAAGGTGTAATTTTGCAGCGGCTCTGTCCGTAGGTGATTGCCCACCCATCCAATGACTGGCAGCAGGGTCCCTGATGCACTGTCTGCAGCTAAACTGATGCCACTTACTCCTCTGATTTTCCACATTTGCCAGCCCCATCTCACCACCTCCATGGTGTGCTCACCCATTCGCCACAAAGCTGGCAGAGTATCTAATGCTGGGGCGGGAGAAGGGGATCAGCAGCTTCCCCTCCAGGGCCATTCCCGGGAGCTGTGCAGCCCCAGCGCCTCAGGCATGGCAGCCAGCCATGCCAGCCCTGGCATGCACAGCGGAGGTTGCAGGTGCTGGGGAAGAGCCTTGGTGACATTCAGTCTTCCTGCCACAGCTGCGACAGCAGGCCTGTGTGGAAGCGGTACCGGCATGGCCAGTGCCAGCGGTGCTGCTGTGCTGATGCCCAGTTTTGGAACACCTTGTTTTTAATGAGCAATGCATGTGGAATGAATTCATAGGACAGGAAGGCAGGGAATGCGACATAAAGCCTTACAAAGGTTTCTAGAGAACCAGCAAGGCCTCCTGTAGGATGATAGATCTCTTCTTAAGTCATAGGAGGAAAGGCTCCTACAAAGAGTAATAAATTCATAAATTTCTCTAGTCACCAGGGTTATTTCCAACAAAAGGATTTATTGCCTGGCATACATTTCTCTGCTCACAGTAATGAGATCTGGGCTCCAACACGTGACATTTATGACTGGCATTATTAAAAAAAAAAGAGGAAAAGACATACAGTCTTTGAGGGAAATATGTGGAACAAATCTGCAGTTCATATATACAGTAGATTCACTTTCCGAACAGCATAGACCGGGCTGCGTTTCAACCAGGGAACCAGGAATATTTTTGTGGATGCTTTCCTGGGGAAACATGCCACAGTAAGACCATTGACCCTGGACAATCTCCAGTCTGCTGCAATCCTGGCCATCACCCGAGGCTTTGGAGGTGTCCTGGGCTCAGCCATGCCACCAGCCAACGTGCAGGATGTACGTGGGGATGCTCAATCCCCTGTGCCAGATGCATGTCTTGAGGCTGACTCAGACAAGGGTCTCGCATCCTTCCTTCAGGGTGATGCAGCTGCCAGGGAGCTCTGTTAGGGACCAGCAACAGAGTCAACAGTTGTCCCTTGCTTCAGCACTCCTGTCCTGGTCCCTGCAGGCTGGCACTGCGTCGATGTGTGGACTTTCAGAGCCTCTGCAGAAGGATGGGCAGGCTGGCAGCTCAGTGTGAAAAAGCATGGGGCATTCCTGGCATCTTCCAGGCCACTGACAGCAGTGGCACAACACACATCTGGCACTGCAGGAGAAGCCCCTCATGCTCTGTGCTCCAGAGCTCCCCATGCATCTCCCTGACGTCACGTGAAAGGACATTTGGAGCTGCTCTTTGCCTAATGGGGTAGTTTGAATGTTACAGCCTAAATTTAAAGAGCTTATTAATTACTATGCTGAAAGCCAGGCTCTCTTTAAGCCTCTTCTTTATCATGATTAATGAGGCAGAACCATCTTCCTCCCCCTTTCTGCAATCCTCTGTCCTGCCAGGGTGGTATTCACAGTCCTGCCTCCTGCTGCTCTTCTCCTCCCTGCCCCAACAGCATTCAGGGCTGAGCATTGTCCCAGGCTCACACTGCTCATGCTTCCAGAACTTGAGTTGCTCCTTGCTTGTGCCAGCGCCCTTCAGTTCTCCCTCCTGGCATTTGCTTCCTGCTGGAAAACACCCCTGTGCCTGCCTGCCCTGCTACACTGAGGGGCTGCCCCACAGCCCTCAGGGGCACACCAGCTCCTGTGCCTGACAGGGCTGCAGAAGAGCTTGGCCTCCTGGTGCTGATGTGCTTTCTCAGCTGCATCTCATCTTGGACTCAGGTGCAGCTCATTTCCCTGTGGGAACTGGTGCTTGCCACCAGGACACACATATCCTGTCATCGGTGCAGGAGTGTGGTACCTGCCTCACTTCTCCTGTGCCCAGCAAAGCCCATGCTGGCTTGGCTTGGGAGTGTAAAATGTAACTGCAGCCTGCCATGGAGCTGGAATCCCCCTCCTGCCCTCATGGTGCTTGTTCCTTCCCAGTTTAGCAGAAAGGGCAGTGGCAGAGGATGGGCATGCCTGTCTGCAGGATGGTCACCTACTGCCGGGAACTTTCCTCTTAGATTTGCAGAAAGAAAGCAAAGGCATTACTGTGCAGAAGGGCTAGTTATGCAGCTCCAACCTTGCATAGTGTTTACTCTTTAGAAGCAGTGAAAACAGTATCTGCAGCAGCAAGAGAGCGCAGCGGCCTGATTATGCAGATGGGTCTGCTGGAGGAGGAACCCAGCCTACCTTTGTGTCTTGTAATGAAACTTTACACTTGCTCAGTGCATTTTAATTAACTCTCCGTTCCCCTCCTGCCTGTGGGAGGCATCCAAGCGCTCTGCGTGGTGTTGGCAGGCTCACGGCCTTCTGCAGCGTCTGTGTCAAATGCTTCCAGAACTGCCAGGGAAAACCATCACATCCTCAGCCCCTGGCTGCTGTGTGCCCTGTGCCGGGAAGGCACCTGCCGTGGGTGGCCTCCGCAGCAAACTGCCCGGAGAGCATCTCAGTCTGGGGAATGGCTGCAGGGAGAGCACTCCGGTCTGGGGGGCGGCTGCAGGGAAAGTGCCCTCTGGGAGTGGGGTGGGGCATGGGAAAGGTCGTGCTGGGACCCGGATTATGGGAGGTCAAAGGTGGAGGATGCAACTCTCTGATTTGGGACTGGGGGAGATGCCCTGAGGCTGGCAGACCACATGGTTACCCTGAGATGTGACACCGGCTGCCCCTCTCAGCTTCCATTGTGTGCAGAGGATGTGACCCTCCCTGATCCAGTGTGTGCATGCAGAGAGGCCAATCCCATGGGACACTCCAGAAACTGTCTGCAAATGTGATTGTCAAATATGCTTGTGTTAATCCCTTGAGTACCTTGGTTATATGGACTTCAGCAACGTCAGGAAAAAAGCTGGGCATTATACTGCAAAGTTGTTTGCAGGATAAATGCATCTAATAGGACAGGATTTATAAAATGCAGTGATGGAATTTGGTGTGATGTCGTGTCTCCAAGAGCACTTTGACTAGTGGAGGTAATACCTCCCCGGGGAGCACTGCATGCTCCACTTGAGCTCCAAAGGGATATGTTCTGGGAGTTAATCCTCTGACGGCAAGGCTGTCAATTATTCATACTTCATGTATAGCTTTCCTACGAAGCCAGAGGTCTTCTGGAAGCCTTGAGATTAGCATAGTGATTAAATAATTGATATTACATGATTTATATTATTTTGAAAAATTCACAATGCATTTTGTCTGGGGAGGAGCCCAATTAAGGTGCAATTCAGCCAATCCACCTCCCTCCTTGTTCTCCACCTCTTCAATCTGGAAGCAGTAAGTATAGAGGGAACACACGGTGGGGAATGGGAAGAACAAGTGAACAGAATATGCACTTTTATGCATACACTTCATATGCATTTTTACTGAGCAAAATGGAGGTAGGAAGAGAAGCAAGGTAAACGTCCCAAGTAACCTAGACCACAGCATGAGGTGTTCCCTGCACGGGGCAGAGGGCCTGAAGCGCACTTGTACGCTGCCAGGGAGATGCCATATTGCTGCAGGTGGTGGGATGCAGTGCTCTGGACCAGGCTGTGTGCATGCAGTGCGGTGAGGATGGGATCACCCCTGAACTGTGCTGATACCAGACAAGAGTGCACCTCAAGAGCTGTGTCTCTGCACCTGCTCTGCAATGAGGTCTGTGGCACCGGTGCTGAGGGAGCCCAGAGGTCAGCTGTCAGTGACTGGGGTGCCCAATACTGGCAATGCACATTACTCTTCTGCCTTTTCCTACTTCCGAGCTTGGTATCTATTTCTTGATCCTTTAATTCAGCTCAGCAAACAAGCTAAGTCTGGTTTCCTCTTCACTAGTCCTTGTGGCATGCCTGGTGTCCCTGTGAGCATTGTTGCTGGAGGCAGCACTGCTCGGGGTGGGGGACACTCACACAGCATGTGCCTGTCAGCACCACCCTGAGGCAGGGACTGAGGTGCATGGGCTCTGCCAAGCTGTCAGGGCTCTTCCAGTTGTAGCCAAAAGCCACATGTGCCAGAGAAAATCTTGGCAGGACCATGCTGGATCCCTCTGATCAGGGCAGGGCCCTGTGAAAGCCAGGGCAGTCTGGCTCCTCCTGAGGGATTCCTGTTCCCAAGATGCTGGGGCAGACCCTGGCAGTGTGGGCAGGAATACTTCCTCCAGGGTCTGCAGAGTCCCTCTGCCAGGGCCTGGAGGTGACAGCCTGCAATCCAGGATGGTGCCGCTGAGACAGGGCAAAGGGGACACTCCAGGATGACCCACAGAACATCCCGGGACACAGCCCAGGAGGTATCAGCCCTCCCAGCCCCTGGAGCATACCCATCCCACTGCACAGTTGCAGTGCCCTTGAAGAGGGGAGCCCAGAGCACATTACTATAGCTACTGCGTGCTCGGAGGGTAACAGGCAGAGAGATATTTAAAAACTGATTGTTCTAGCAACAGCTCATTCATGTTTGGCAACATCAGGCACATGATGTCAGCTTGCTGCACGAGGCTGCAGCCTCTGATATCCCTGTCTGGGAAGCACTGGTGTACAGGGATTGCCTGCTCCTTGGGGACCTGCACAGGAGCAGTCAGCAGCTGTGAGCAGGGGGAGGCTGGAGTTGCCGTACTGGTGGGAGAGCTGTGCCACGGCACTGAGCCTGGTGCAGGGACTGTAACAGCTGCCAGTGGGTGCATGAGTAAGGGGCTTTTTATCTCCTCTTAATGCATCACCAGTACTGACTACAAACAGATGCTCAAGCAGCTCTTGGGCCTTTGCAAGGCAGCTGCCTCCTGCAGGTGTGTCCTGGTGTCCACCCAGTCATGGAGCCATAATCAGTGCCCTGTGCCCACCTGGTTGCCCTGTGTCCGCCCCGTGGGGAGCTGGCAGCACCCTGTGCCTGCCTGGCTGTGGCACTGCCTGGCTGCAGCGCTGCCTGGCTGCTGCCCTGATGTCCAGGAGGCTCTGCTGGCTGGGGCTTGCCAGGGCCAGGAGCAGCTGTTGAGGCTCAGGAGATGAACACATGCTGCACAGCCCTGTGGGGACACCACCTCGGCACAGCCTTGCAGGGCCTAGCAGGGCCTTCCACTGAAGTGTCCCTGTGGAGGGAATGTTCCAGCAGGCAGCAGTAGTTTGGCAGTAGTAGTTTAGCAGCACCATGGATGCTGAAGAGCAGTTCAGAGCTGTTTCTAGGGCAGGGAAAGCCTGAGTGGAAGAACAACCAATAATCAATTTTTTTGGAGGAAATGGCTGCCACAGTGTCAGGACATTGATGTAGACAGTGCTTTTGTTCCATGTAAATTAGGCCAGGCCCCCATGCTTCCTGCAGAGCCGGGGCTGGTTCCCTCGGCACTGAACGCTGTTGCTAGGTGCAGGGAAAAGCTCCAGTATTTGGTGTGTTTTCTTTTCCAGACACCAGCACCCACCACTGACCTCCATCTAGGTGTCACCTGGACACAAACAGCTCTCACTGGGCAGATCCAATTTTCTCCACATCGTGTGGCAGCATTGGCGCCAGGTCTGGAATGACAGAAAGGAATCATGTGTCTGTCTCTTTCCTCTCCAGGGCTGTCCACCACCCCATGCAGGACAGCATTCCCAGGGTTCTCTGGATACCAAGGCTCAGGGTAGCCCGTGGAGGTGTCATGCCTCAGGGAGCTTTATCAAAGCACAGCAGCACTAGGGGAGATGTGCTCTGCCTCCTCACAGCCTGCTCACAGCAGGGTAAGGGCACCACCCATCACAGGCTGCATTGCCTGTTGTGAGTGGACTGGGGAGGGCGTTGGTATGATTTCATGCACCAGTTGGAATACTGTCATCTGAGTCACTGCCTGCGCTTATAAATCCCTGGCTCTGAGCAGGAGTGATAAGATCTCGAGGCATTCCTGTCTGTGCCATAAGGAGTTAAGAAAGATACTTGAACAAAGTTATTTAATTGCTGTGCACCAGTACCAGGAGCTTGGCTAATACACAAGAAGATTTAGAATTGCTTCTTTGTGGAGCCAATTTAAACTATTTGTTTTTGCTGAGATTGGCAGGGAAAGTTAACTGGAAAGTTACATTGAAAACTGTTGGGGTAGGCCTCTGGGAGGGATTGGGAGGCAAAGGTGGTGGAAGGTTGGTTTCAGCAGAAGTGCTCTTGGATCCAGTGTTGAGTGTCCTGGTGTGCAGGGCATGAGGTGGGATGGTGGCTGGTGTTTTCTGTGGAGCAGAGGATCCTGAGGATCCAAAGCAGAGGAGAAAGGATATGATGGAGCAGAGGATCAGCTCCATGTGAATCTGTGGAAAGAGGAGAAAAGACCAGGTTTGTGTAGGATATTTTGTTTGGAGGGATGTGGCTGGAAGTCCCATGCTACCAGAGCTAAAATGTCCCTGATGTTTCCAAACCCATACATGACAAGCTTCCCCGTTCTGAGTTTTATCCAGGAGTTCTGTGTTAGCCCTTGTTTGGGCAGCGAGGAGCTGGTCCCTGAACCAGACCTTACAGGTAGCTTTGAAGTGCAGGTTAAGACTCAACTTGTTTCTCGTGTATGAACACAATAAAATCCAAATTCATATACGGATACACATGTGGCAGTTCATAAGAGCTGATTTCACAAAGCTGAAAATAATTATGAAGTGTATTGTTAGGGAGCAAGGCTTTTAGAAGACAATGTAAACGAGTGGAAGAACATGAAAATGTAAATGTAAAGAGAATGCAAATGAGAAGCCAAGTCTTACAGAATGTTGATAAAGGGAGGAAAAAGCTTTGCTGGGATCTGGTGACCCTGGGAGGGAGGAAAAGATGCCTCCAGCCAGAATCGAACGGCTGACTCCCTCCAGGGACATGGGAACAGAATAGGTAGAAGCTGAAACTTGTCCCTTGCAGGTGTGGCTGGAGCAGAGTGCTTGGGACTGGCAGTTGTGCTAAGATGGAAGATCATGTCTAAGAGAACAGTTGGGAAGAGCTGTGAGATTATGGAGAATGAAATCATGCTGTGAGGTGGGAGCCTGCAGGAGAGGATCTCTTGTTCCCTACCAGAAACAGGCTGTGGAAGCACCTTCCTTCTGTCCATACGTAGAGGATGGAGCTCAGGTAGCTCAGGCTCCCCCACCTGTCAATTTAAGTTACAGCTGCCTAGAATGGATTATGTGGAGTCTCCTGTCCTCTTGCACATTTTTGTCAGTATTTGCACATTCTGCCTTTTCACTCACCTTGGTTTGTAAAAGCCATTTGGGCAGAGGCTCAGTAGCAGCCTGTGTCACTGCCCTCTGAACCTGTGCAGCCTGTGGCTACTCCTCTCGCTCTGGCAGGAGGAGAGGCAAGGGGACTTATGGGGCCCTTAAACACATTTCTATTACTCTAGAGCCTTGTTTAGTTCTTTGTGCATTTTCCTTCCCTGTCGGTAAATGCAGACATCTGGGTCACTCAGGGCTGTCCTTCTGCTCCAGCCCCTGCACGGCATCTGCTTTTTTACCACTTAGTCAAAACTTCTTCTCCTTTTCTGTCTCACATGCTGCTCTTCATCCTGAGCAGCTCATGGACCTTTTGGTTCTTGCAGTGTTTCACACCTGCTCCGTGCTCTTGTCTCTGCCCAGGTTTCATGAGTGGTGACTCCTATGATGTGTTAAACATTTGAACCCTAAAAGCACAGTTGGTCCAGTGGCTAAATCACCCCTGGAGCAAAGTGAAGGGACAGGGTGGTTCTTCTCTGACTGATTCTTCTGCTGTGCTAGAGCAGTTAATTGTGTTGGTCATGGCTGGGTGCCGTGGTCCCAGTCTCACTGTGCAGAGCAGGAGCACAGCCCAAGCCCCTGGAGAGCTGATGGGGCACATGCCTCCTCTGCTTGAGCTGCTGACCTTTAGCATGGGCCTTTCTGGAGATCTCTAATAGATCGGCAAGGATCACTTTACATTAGCAAATACAAAGTGTGGTGACTTGTGTAAATGGCTTTTTTCCAGACTAAATAACTCCTTTTGTCAGATTTTCCTGCTGTATAATCCCCCACTCTGTTCTCTCTTTGTTTGACCTGTATTATTCAAGCTCCAATTCAGTTCTACTCTTGTGTAAATCAGGTGACCAGACACTCTCCTGTGCTGATTCATGGCTGGCACCACAGCACCCTCTGACAGATGTAAAATGCTCCTCTGTGCAGGAGCCCAGCTCTTGCCAAACTTCCAAGCAGTGCTTGTGCATCAGGATCCAGACAGCGGTGCTGAGTCTGACCCTTGCAGTGGCTCCTGTGCTGTGCTGCCTTCTGCAGTGGCATTTAAGTAGCTCATAGTATCAATTTTATTCCTACCTACATGTACAACTTCTTATTGCTGATAAATTGTGATGCATTCACAGCTCTTTGCCTTTTCCCGGAGCTGGACACGTGATCCGGACAACAAGGGTTTTCATCCAGAAAGGATACAGTAACTGAACCCCTGTGGTGGTCCCTCCGCTCAGGCTGCTGGGCAGACCTGCACGGGTGTCTCCTCCCAACCTGGGCTGGCGGTGCCAGTCCCCTCCTACCTTCCTGGAGAGGAGCTGTATACTGCCTGCACTGAGCAGGACCCCCCCAAATGCTGAAGATGTTCTGAACATAAATGAGCCATTTGAATTTTTTTTTTTTGAAATGACAATATCTTTTTTGGGGGATGTGGTGTGATAGGGGGGCTTTGGGTGAGAATCTGGATGGAGATCTGAGACAGGAAGGGCACTGCCTGCAGCAGCTTGTGTAGCCAGTTGTCCAGAGCACCAGGTGGTGCTAGGACCTGGTGCATTTGGAGACAGACAAGGATAGCTCACCCCGGATGGTGCAGTTGGTCCGTAATTTCTGCCATGCACTGAGAAACACACTTGGTGCCAAGTCCTGCAGCCTGGTGGGAAAAGGACCTTCTCAGGTCATGGGTCTGATCCTTCAGAAAGACTTCCTTTCCTCAAGGGAAAGGAAAGACTTCCTTCACAGCTCCCTGCTGCTCAGCTAGGAGCATGGAAGAGGACCTCATGGAGCGGTGGATTTTTAATGCAGCCTGTGTGAAGTGATGTCTGGAGGGTTTTCAGTTTGTGTTGTCATTAGGACTTGTATAAAAAAACCAAACTTATGCCAGTAACTGGGAGGTGAAAGCTAACAGCTTGTCTCAGCTATTATTATACATGCCAGAAGCAGTAATGATTAAAGGGACTGCACTGTGAGGTAAAGAGATGCCATCCTGGAACCAGATGACTGGGTGATACAATTAAGATAACGAAATCGCATATTGTTGGCAATAGGGAAGCAGGAGTGATGAAATGTGTGATTGGGAAGTGTGGAAGCAAGATGAAATTAAAGAAAAATCACAATACGGAGCAGAAAACGAGCAGGACTTGGAACAAGAGATGCAGTTGTTGAGAAGATAAGAAGAGCAGAAATAAATTGAGAGCAAACATGCTTGGAGTAGAAGTGAAGACATACAAAAAAATCTTTCCAAACTCTATCAAAAATAAGTTGCTGTGCTAAAATGAGAGCATTGCAGTCTAAAGGTAATGAGGAAATGACAATATTAAACCGTTGGCCTCTATGGTCAGTGCTTGGGGAAGGACAGAGGAAATGCCTTGCAGGCTGAGCTGTGCTGTGTGAGAGTTTCTGCAGGGCCCCAAATTGGGTAGTTGTTGCAGCTCTCAGGAATGGAGCACGAGGGCTTTGTCAGCGGAGATGATGCAGTGATGAACCCTCCAGTAAGGGCTCGGTGGCCACAGATAAGCCTAAGATGAAAGTCTTCTGCAGAAGGGTGTGTGGAGGGTCCAGGGTGTTGGCAGGAGGCCCACGTGTGGGTGGAGGCACACGGCTGCAGTCCACGCACTCACATGAGGATGGGGCCTCTGGAAGTTCGAGGAGGAGCCTTCAGCCAGGGGGGATGGGGCACTCCTGAACTGTCCTGGGCAGGCAGGTGAAGCAGTGCCCGGTTGTGTGGCTGTGGCCACCTGCTGTGTTACAGACCTGCAAAATCTGTGGAGGCCTGACCTGTTCCTGCAGCTGAACATGCCCTCAGAGTTCCTGCCTTTGGCTAAAACAGATGGTGAATGGTGTAGCTATACAGTTACGTGCCATGAGGAAAGGATGTGCAGTGCCATGGAGTGCCCAAGAGCAGACTGAAAACATCAGAGGGTGTGATGGCACCTGGGGTAGCTGGGAAGGAAGTGCCTGTCCCCTCTGATAGAGCCACTCACATGCGCAGCCCCTCCTCTGGGGCTCCCTTTGGTGCTCCCAGGTGCGGTGGTCCCAAGTGGGTGACAGCTCACCGGGAGCAGCAGCACAACTACAGCCAGTGGGACTCTGCAGCACACAGGGGTTGGAGCTGTCACAGGGCCGTAGTCAGGGCAGTGCTCAGAAGTAGAGGCAAAACAACCTCGGCACAACATTCCTCCAGCAAAATGTATCCATGTGTTCATGCATAGTCTGGGGGAGCTGTGTACAAGAGGAAGAGAAAGGACAAGGCGTCATGTTGGCTGTTTCTAAATCCTGGGGAAGGCTCCAAGACCTGCGGCTGATGAGGCTGTGTAATCAGGTTAGCAGCACTGAGAGCTGTGAAAGGAATTCTGTCCTGCATTGGGTACAGGGTGTCTTGTGATGAGCCTCAGCTCTGGAACCCGTCAGAGCTGACAGGAGCATTGACTTCTGCAGCTGGTGAAGGGAGCTGCTGCTGGAAACAGGTTCCGGCAGCAACTGAGTGCAGACTTCGCTTCTGACTCGCTTCCCTGAGCCACACCAGCACCTCTCACAGATCTCTGATTCAGAGATTGTGGTTATGGGGCATGATGATATGTTTGCATAGTTAAATCCCAAATCCTGTTGGTATGGGAGAGTTATTGGTTGCTGCTGTCCTCCTCTTCTGATGCTTCCAGTGACTCCTCATTTTTTTTTGAGGAAGTTCTATTAATATACAGAGTCCCATGCAGGGACAATTTTATCTAATTGGTAAAAATTAAAACTTTCGATCTTGATAAATCTCTGAGATGGATGACAAGTGAATTAAGGTTATTTACATTTTTCAGAAACTCGAACTGCAAAACAGTGCTCTGTTCACATGGAAAACAACTGTCAGCTGGTGCCTGGCAGCACTGGGAGCGTTCCTGGAGCAGATCCCCAGCACCTCTGCCTGGGTTCTACAGAGCAGGGAGCAGGTCCCAGTGGTGCTCCACATGGACTGTTTGTAGGGGCAGGGGGTGAGCCCTGGGCTGCTGGTCTGTTAGGCCAACGAGATGGAACTTTCTCCATAATGTTAAAATCAGGTTTGGAAGGGAGTGTTTCCAGCCTAGTGGCAGGATTGTGCCCCTGCACTCTCTTGGTCCTTCCAAGCTGGCTGTGTTGCTGCTGCAGCTGCCAAGCCCTGCTCTTCTCCTCTTGCTGTCTGCAGAGACACTCTGGGGAATGAATCTTCTTAAACCTCCAGTTGGTGATTCCAAGAAACATTTTCCCCTGTCATTTTCTCCTTGACTTCTGCAAAGAGTTATGGGGTAGAAGTGAAATTCAAATCAGGCAACTGCTGTATCTGCTCATCCTGCATTTACCTCCTCTCCAAACTAAAAATGAGGAAGTATGATGACACCTGCACAGATGGATTGAGTCAGGGTGAGGATTTTAAACTTTATTCAATAAAGTATTGGAGCTAACCAGGAAAATATTATTTTTATCTCTTTAACACATGTGCTCCAAGCTGCTCAGGGCCTCTGAGCTATAGATCTTCCCTGAGGCTTGCAGGTGTTTGCCACTGCCACTGTGGAGGGAGTGGTGCAGCATCCCAGGCTCCAGTGGGAGCCATGTAGGCACAGCGACACTGCAGCACTAGGTGCCGGACCCAGGCACCAGCCTGGCCCAAGAGCCTTTGGTTTCCAGTCAGCAGAGATGTGTAAGGATGGAATTGTCACAGGTAGGATGGGGGCAATCTTTCTCTCTTTTAATGATCCCCATCAGCTCCAACAGTTCCTCTCAGTCAATGATGTTTTGTGTAGTGCACAGAAACCAAAACTGTAGGTCCATGTAGCTGAATTAACTTCAGATTCATCTAAAAGAATTGCTGCTTGCATATCTGGATCTGAACCTACAGCTTGCCTCTGATCAGGAAGCTGTTTTCGCTGTGATGGGCCTGGGTATGGGCATGGCTGTAGGAATCCCATATCATTATCCCCTGTGTTTTATCCCCATGGAAACTCACAGGCAGGTGACTGTGTTGTTAATCGCACAACTGCAAACACACAGGGCTCATCTCTTATTTTTTTCTTAATTAGTTGTGGATTACCACATTTTCTGGCAGTGATTTTTGGGAATCCCCCTTGTCTCCCAGGTGACCATATCTAATTAGTACTTATTATCAAGCACTCCAAAGCTGGTTTGAAGGACAACAGTAAAGTCTGTCAAGCACTGAAGAGTAGAAATCCATGGACTCCAATTCAACAATGATGCTTGTAAATTGGAAGCGTGGCAAGGACTTCCACTGCTTTGAGGAGTTTGTTGGGGGAGGAAGTTCTGAGTACAGCATGAGTCCAGCAAAGTCATGTGTCCAAAAAATGCTGTGGCACTGGTAGCAGGAATAATGCTGGGAAGAGGTGGTGGGGTCACCTTCATCCCACCTTCCTCCCACCCAACCCCAGGAGCGTTTCCTTTTCTGGCCTTTCTGAGCCTTTTTGCAGGTTTTGTGGCTGCTGTTCTCTGTAATGAGCATTGGGTTTCCCCTCCCAGAATAATGGAATTTAATGGAATTTAATTCCTGCTCGGCTAATTTCTGTGCAGTAAAAATAGCTGCAGTGGTGATGCATGTAATGTATGTCCACTGCCATCTTTGCAAGGGGAAATGTGACTTAGTGGTGACAGAAACAATGAATATGGTGACAATTTTGGGGTTAATTTGGTGCTTCAGCTCTGCAGAAGCACTCACGAATCTGGTTCCTGCTGGGGCAAAAGTCCTGGTGTGATTGCCTAGAGTGAGGATATTCTCCTAGGCTGGAGCCTCATCCAGGCAGGGCCAGCATCTTACCAGCAGCATGTGGTCCTGCTGCAGCCGGAGTATGGCCAGGCTTCAGGGGTGCTGAACCCCAGAATTGACTGGGTGGGGAGTTGCACAAGGAGGTTGATGGGTGCTGTTAGCAGATTGTTGCTGCGTGGAGTGTCCTCCACGTCTCCCTCCCACCGTGGGGTCTTCCACAACACTGGGCCATGTGGCACAGGGATAGTGCTGCTTCTGCTTTGCATAGGTGGACATGAGGCAAGCAAATTTATTGGAAAATTGGTTTGTTTAATATAGGAAAGTAGGGGGGTCTACCAAACCCTCGTGGGGATAAGGGCAGAGCCTACATGCTTATAAACCTTGTAACTCTGGCCTGAGTAATGTAGGTGAGAGCCTGAGCAGTCCTTGGGGCACAGTTAGGATCAGAAAGTGGCCTGCGCCACAGGATGTTGATACAGAAAGTCCACGTTCTGCACCGAAAGGAGAACTAAGAAGCAGGAATACAGTCTTATGTATTTATATACTTCTGCTTTTGATATATGAGATATCTGACAAGGCAACATTTTTGCAGGAAAGGATGTGGGTGTGATGGTGCCAAAAAGCAAAGTGTTATTTTAGGATACATTAATATGACTGTTGCCTGTATGGGCCTGGGTATAGTTGTTACCCCTGCATGTGATATCAGGGAATAAAAATATTTATCTCTAAAAATAATAAAACACATATTTCTTCTAAAAAAATACAGAGAAGCGCTGGTGAAGCGCTGGAGAAATTTGGGAGAGATGCTGTGATCCAAAATACGTGACTCATTAGAAAGGCTGAAAGAATAGAGTGTTGTTGATCTGAAATGGGACAATCAGGAGGGGGGAAGTGGCAATCTTGAAATACGGAAAAAGTTGTTACACAAAGGACAGCATTTGATTGTCTTCTGTCCTGTATAGGCTTAAATTTCCATTATTTTGAAAGGCTTGGGATACTGTTTTTTGGCAAATGAGGTTATAGATGGGGACAAACAATAATTAGTTTCTCTGAGTCTGCCGTGGAAAACACCTGCTCCTTCCAAAGGCATTTGTTACTACATGCAGGGACACTGCAGCTGTGCTGGCTGTGGCTGCTCGGGGCTGGGGTCCAGTGCCAGACACTGTGCTGGGGGTGGCACACACCTGCATGGGGGCCTCGGTAGCCAAAGCTTGAATGAAGGTTTCCTGGAGAAGTTTTTGCTTCAGATGACTTTAAAGCTCTTTATGCAATATCCTCATGCTTTTTGTAGGTACAGGTATAATTATTTCATTATGCTTTCCTGTGAAGTGTGAAAACTATCTTTGCCAATCCTCTTAAATTAGTTAAATATAATATTCAGTGAGATAGGAGATAAAGAAATGTTAATTGAAACTGGAGAGGTGTTTATAGGGTGATACAGTGTGGCCAACTGTGACTGAAATTAATGTTCAGGGTCCTTGATAGTGATTCATATTCCAGAGTTTATTAAATATTTTAAACAGCAGTCAAAGCTGCGTAGTGTAATCCGCTACACTTGTGAGAATCCTCTGTGCAGATATGTGGCACTGATGGGGAACAGGCCGGCCAGGATCTATTGTAATTGGGCTGGTTCCCCCTGGGCTGCTCTGACCATGCCTGTGAGTGGCTCCAGGCCTGTCACACCCCATGTGCCTCCTGGGGCCAGAGCACACCCTTCACAACCCATTCCCTCCACACATGGGCTCTCCATGGGCTCTGTACGTACAATTGGAAGCAGAGTTCTTTCCCAGAAAAAGGGTCAGTGCTGCTGGAGATGCCACACTGGATGGAGGATACTCCTCATCCCAGTGCCACGAAACTGCTGTGTGGCCCCCCTGCCCTCTGCCGGGCACCCTTGAACATGCTCGGGCATGTCAAGTCATAGGAATGGGATCTGTGACTCGTAATGAAGACCCGAGCCTTGACATCTGCTTTCCCATACAGCCACAGAGCAAGGGGCTCTGGCTGTGGCTGCAGGGCACGTCATTGCTTGGGGACATGTCAGTCTTCACTGGGAGCAGTGTCCTTCCTGTTGTCTGGCAGGCCAGGGAGGTCTGTGTGTGGGCAGGCAGGTCCCTCACCTGGGAAGATGTCCAACTTTTTTAGGGTAATTGGTGAGTCTGTAGTTGAAGGACGTCCCTTTCCTTGCACTCAGCTCTGTTGCTTTCGCTCACCTGGGACTGTCCTCATGGCACTGTCGCCAGCCAGCTCTGTTAGCCATCGTCCCCAGCTCACTGCTGCAGCCCCTCCAAGTCACACACGCTGCCTGGCAAGGAGAGAAAAAGCAACATAGCAGCCATGAGTGACAATGACACATCATGGGCGAAGGGCTCAGCACTTCTGCAAATCTTCTGCTTGCCGAAGGCACCAGAAAACATTTGAAAGTATTGAATACTGCAGCCAATAAGAGGCTGCAGTAATTTATTGATGTTCCCAGATTGCTTTATTCCTTTCATCTATCTTTGTGCCTGCCTTGGAAAGCTGAAATAATGAATGTTGCTGGTTTTTTAATGAAGTTAGGTGAGATGTTCACCTTTTGCTAGGGCCTGAGCTCTTTTTTAGGGTCCTGACAGTAGTGGAGGTCACAAGGGGACTGTCCTTTGCTTTTGCTGGGTGTGTGGCGTGGTACTGACACGTCTCTCCGTGAGGGAGTGATGCTGAATGGGGGTGGGCTGACCAGCCTTCCAGTGCCATTGCTGTGGGAGCTGCTCATCACGGTGATGCTCTCAGTTTCTGTTATGCATGCTGCAGAAGTCCCTCCCTGTCCTAGAAAGCCCAGCAGCTCCTGTACGCCCACCGTCTACAGGAGCTGGACTTTTCCACTCTAAAATATTGAAGATGTTCAGGCTCTGTGTGTCTTTTCCTCTTTACCACAAGGCTTTGGGCTCAGATCTCATTGCCTTTGCAGTTAGGGCCATGCAGACTTGTGCTTCCAGCAAATACCATGTCACACAGCTCCTGAACCCAAGGAAATGATTCTGCATAATCCCATCAGCAGCTTGTTAAACCATCAGCATATCCCATCCCCGTGGAGAGAGCCAGCATCCATTGGAGGAGAGAGTGCTAAAGGAGAAATCAATTTCCCATATAGCACCATCCCTGATGATGCTGAGTGGACTCTGCCTGATCGATGCCTGCTGTGAACTCCCGTCACTGGCAGGAGCTGCCGGGGCATGGAAACTCGCTGCTGTTTGTGCTGGTTTTCCTCCATTGCAGCGGATGCCGCTATGCCTCTTGCCCCGTGTGGTCTGTCTGATCTCTGTTATCACTCTGGGGAAGTGTTTGCTTCCCAGGATGCAGACTGTCCTGCTTGGGCTACACCTGGTTCATTTGCTTAAAAATATTGGAATGAGTTATCCGTGTCATACTGGTAAATCAGAAGGTCCACAGCGAAAAGAGGGAGCATGAGCTTAGTGTGCCAGGGATTCCTGTCCTTCCAAATTCCCAGGCACAGGTTGAATGTTTGCCTTCTGGGGGAATGTGCATAACCCTGGATCTTTAACTGGCATTGTTTTTTCTTTCGTGAAGGATTTACATTATCTGATTTGAATTATTTTGCTACTACTATTACAAGAGTAAGCACTGACAAAAGGAGTCATCAGTGATCCTCAAATTCCAAAGCACTTGTCACTCACTAGAATATATACAGATTAGCTAACAATAGTCCTCAGAAATCAGTAACTATTTTCAGTGTTTCTTCTGAACTTGCAAATACTAATGCCAGTTGCTGCCTGGTCCCAAGAGTGCCAGGAACAAAAGAAATGTCTCCACTGCTGTCTTAGATAGAATGGATGGGGAGTCTCCCCCAAGTTTATTGTGAAGACAGCTGTCTATAAGAAGCAGACAAGGCAGACTACTGAAAATGTAACTTTGCAAATTTGTGCAAATGAAGTCCGCTGATTATTTCATGGCAGAGAATGGGAGACATTTAAACTACTTTCAAGAGAAGTCTTAGTCTGGATCTGAGTGCTGCCTCATGAATCAAGGTCAGCTGGCATAAGCTGTGCAAATGTTCCAACCCTCTGGAGCTTAGGAAGGAATTTAGGAGGCTTTGAAGTGTTCTTGATCTGCAGAAGGACATCTGCAGCTAATGGTCTGTACCAGCATGCCAAGAGCTGTGAGGTTACACTGCTGCTGTCTTGAGCCTGCTCAGTCCCAGCAGGTTTCCAGGGCCCTTAAATACAAGTTCAGAGACACATAAGTTGTAAAAAATGCACTCTCAGGCCAATAGCTGATAATCTAATGCTGGTTAAGTCAGGTGTAAAATGTCATACTGGCGCTTTAACTATGGTGTTTGACTGCCCGATGAAGTATGGCACACAGTGTTACAAGGATTTCAATGAAAAGGTGAGCGAGCAGAGACTCCAGGCTCTTCGCTGTATGACTCAAGGTTTATCTTGTAATTGTATCTGACTAGACAAATATCTGCTTATTAGATATGGAAAGTAGCACAGTAGTTGCACAGATTGTTTTAATTCCAACTCTAATAAGCAGGGGGAAAAAAAAAAAAAGCTTTGCTGTGAATTCAGGATCGATATTGGTTTTGAGAAACAACTTTTTCATCTGCCTCCCTTCTCGCAGTAGCTGATCATGCCAGCAAGTTCTGTGCTAATGAATGGCTACAAAGATCTGTGAGTCCTTCAGATGAAACACCCACAGGAGCACAGCGCAGGGTGCAGTCACCTCTCTAAGGATGCTGTGTGATGCCAGTCAGGACCTGAAGGCTTTGCAGTGCTGGATTCAGCTCAGGTCTGGAGCTGTGATCATCTGCTGGGGATGGGGGAAGGTTCTGCCTCCACTCCTGGAAGTTGTGGGCCTAGCACCTAATGGAGGCACACCAACATCCTGGACACAGTATCTGGGATATGCATGTATCTACATGGCACAAACACCATCACAGCATCAGGACAGGAGGAGAAGCCTCTGATATGACATAATTTCACCCTCCATGTCCCTGTCTGCAGTACACCTCTGCTGCTGAAGCTGTCACTGGAGCTGGTCCATGTCCCCATAGTCTCCCTCCATTCACGCAGCTGGCAGCTGCCTGTTCCTCAGGCAGGACTCACCTGCAAAGCCCCCTCTCTCTGCAGCTCAGAAGTGAAACAGAAGGTTTGAAAGCCAGGCTGGGATCTGTCTTGCTCTGTCCTGGAGGTGGTGGAGACCATGCCTAGCTCTGGCTGAGGCAAGAGCAGATGCCTTTGTGATGGACTCAGCAGATCTCCTGAGCAGAATGGGAGATGTTTCTGAGTGACAGCCCTGTGAAGGCTGTGGCCACCATGTTCTATAGGGTAGCCCTGGTGAAATGTCACAGCATGGCGGGATATGCTGGGTGCCAAGGACAGGGATGTGCTGTGACAGAGAAGACTTTTCAACCTCCCAAATTCCAAAGAGGTGCTTTATTAACTAACAAGAGTGGTAAAAATGCACAGAGTCACGGGCTATGACAGAAAGACAAATTAGACAACTAATATGTTATGTGAGTGGAGAGTTTTGGTGACAAGCTGACAGCATGACACAGCAGAGTTGGAGGAGATTACTGGTGGTTCCTGAAAGGCCACATTGTCAGCGTCTCTGTCAGTAGGAGAGTGGCTGTTGCTCACTGCCAAATGGCAATGACAGGGTTTGTTACCTCAGGTGGTGATGACGGGCTCTCGCCTGCTCCAAGCACTCCTGGAAATGGCAAAGCTGCTTGGTGACATTTCCAAAGAGCTGCTATTGGGTCGGAGCTGCGGCAGGTGCCCCAGTGCTGGGTGGGGAGGGGGCTTCTGCTGCACCACAGGCATGTGCTTGCCACTGGCACAGACAGGCAAGCCCAGGCAGCTCTGGCTTTGCCACAGTTCTCTGGGTCCAGGGCAAGAGAAATCAGCTGAGTGTCCTCACAGCAGAGGTCTCATGGCAGTCGCAGAGCCCATAGGCTGGATCCTCCTCTGTGCCAGCGAGGCACCATGGCCTGTTTCTGACTCATCACTGCTCAAGCACCATGGGACCATCACCTGATGGTCAAAGAGCTGGGACCTCCCAGAGCGCTCAAAGAGCTGGGACCTCCCAGAGCGCTCAAAGAGCTGGGACCTCCCAGAGCCAGAACAAATCTTTGAGCCATCTTTGTTCTCCCACACAGAGCTCCTTGACTTCCTTTGAATTTGCATGTTGTGAGTGAGGACAATCTCTGTTCATGGCACCATCAGAATGGAAATGGAATGTGCAGGGTGTGTGGCCAAGAGTGATCTGGCTGGGTGTGAGAGCTCTGAGAGATCTCTAGACTCTTTAATTTTTTGTCAAATGGTCACTGGAGGGTTAATGTAATTTTGGTTTTAATTACATTGCTGGAGGGCACACTTACCCAAGGGAAAAGACATAATTACCAAGACATTTTATTAAGATATTATTTTATTTTATTGATGTGTCACAAGCAAAGGCACAGGAATGTTCAAATCAATATATACTTACATCAATGTTTAATCTACTTCCAGCATTTTTGCCTGTTCTATTTATGCTGTTACTAGTGGATAAATTAAATTCCTGGAAATATGTGGAACATTAATGAATTTTCAGCAAATTCACACGCTGTGTATTTGTTCCAGTGGGAAACCAGAACATGGACAGGCTTTCATCTTCTTTCAGCAGAATTTTATGACCCCTCTGCCTTGCCGCTCACCTTACCAGGTCACATGTGGTCCTTTTTTTCCTCCATCATCTTTACCAGAGCAGGATTCAGACCTCACAAATCAGGACCCCCTGCCTGGAGGGCAGACTGGAGTGGGGCAAGGTGCTGTCCTGGCCCAGCCCCCCGGGCAGACTGGATTATGCTGTGCCATGCAGGTGCTCTGTGCCCCCTCTCAGCAATGCTTTGCTGGGTTTTCTGTGGAGCATCTGGGGCTGCTCACTGATAATGGCAAACAGGCATTTACAGGATGCAAGTGTGCAACTCCATTTGTTGCTCATTCCAGGATGCAAAATCTACTTAGATCTGATAGGAGAACCCCAGCCAGCCTAGGGGGCAGTTGCACAGGACCAGCTCCTGAGCGTCCCGCGGTGGTGTCACCACAACAAGAGTGATGGGAGCACAAAGCCAGGAAGCCTGGCAGTGACAGAGAAGCAGGATGGGATTCAGAGGGAAAATGGAGCTCCTGGAAAGCTCCTGGACCAGGCTCCAAGACTGAATCCTGCTTGCTGTGCTCTGATGCTGGGGCTGATTCTTTCAGATACAGACAAATTTAAGTTCAAGGTGGACTGCGGTGCAGTATTTTCACCCCATGTTTGCAGCTGGGAGAAGAGTAAAAATAACCTAAAGAGGTCAGAGTTGCATAGTCAGGGAGGGAAATGCATGTCTTCATCTCCATGAGGTTTCTTATCTTTTTGTCTAGCTTTTTTTTTTTTTTTTC